>APFE031445027.1:10248-57149 GCA_000404065.3 Pinus taeda
CAATAGTTTATTTTTGAGAGAGCCCTCTCAGGTTAGGGAGGCTAATCCCTAGCTAAAAGCCTGGTTTGAAACAGTTGCATGAGATCTTACTAAGTAGCAGCCCTTAGTACTGATTTTGTGACAAGAGAAGGAAAATTGTGTCCTTGTACGCAATCAGGCAGTTAAAGACAGTGGGGATACACTAAGACTCCTTGAGCCCTAAAAAGCTCGAGAGCATTGTAAAGAGCTATAAATAGATGAAAGTAATATGTAATCAGGGTTCAACTTCTAGAGACTATATAGACTTTGCTACTCAAGCTTCTCATCTTCATTCATCAGTAATACAAGCTTATTTTGCTGTCATCTGTTCAATATCCCAATTTCTCTTCTGTTCTAAGCTTGCACTTGAACAGGCCGTTCATGTTTCTTTTGTGTCTAATGCTAGATAACTGTCATCTTAACTTGACGTTGATGTATTAGATTTGTAAGTTTCATTTACTTTCTGTAGTTTGCCATCATATGTTTATGTATGTATCTGTTGGTATGGTTAGTATTCTCCATTCATTCACCTAATCTACAAACTATTGAGCATTGGTGGTCTAAAGCCTTGTAGGCTGAGGGTGTTCATACATGTATTGAGTAATAATAGAGTCAAAGTGGTTATATGGCTTGATCCAAATCATTATTTATTCCAATAGTTCAAAGAACAATATTGAAGATTATATGTTACTAGGCGTCTCCGAGCTACAACCTAGGAGAGTTTCCTGGAGTGATAACACTACCCATTTCTACAATAGTTTCAGGATGTATTTCTTGAGGAGATTCCAAAATTTCCACCTCACAGGCAGGTAGACTTTTCTATTGATTTAGTGCTAGGGGCAGCTCCAACACCAAAATCACCTTACAAAATGAGCACAGCTGAGTTGGTAGAGTTGAAGTTGCAGTTGAAGGAAATGTTGGACAAGGGATAGATTAGGCAAAGTGTATCACCTTGGGGCACACCGATATTGTTTGTGAAGAAGAAGGATGGTAATCTTAGATTGTGCATTGACTACAGGATGTTGAACAAAGTGACCATCAAGAATAGGTATATGTTACCGAGGATTGATGACTTGTTCGATCAATTAAAGGGAGAAACAATGTTCTTGAAGATGTAGCTGAGATCTAGATACCTCCAAGTATGCATCAAAGAGGAGGACATTTACAAGATAAATTTCTAGACCAGGTATGGGCATTATGAGTTTGTTGTAGTTCCATTCAGTTTGACTAATGCTCCAGATACATTTATGTGCTTGATGAATAGTCTATTGTGTCCATATTTGGATAAGTTTGTTATTATGTTCATTGATGACATATTGGTATATTCTAAAAATGAGGAAGAGCATGCCGAGCATTTAGCAGTAATGTTGAGTTTGTTAAGAGAGAATCATTTGTATGCTAAGCTCAACAAGTGCAATTTCTTTCAGACTGAGTACACTACTTAGGACATGTGGTTTCCAAGGAGGGCATAACAGTGGACCCAGAAAAGATAAGGGCCATCATAGAGTGGGTAGCTCATAAGAATGTGGATGAGGTGAGATATTTCATGTGGTTGGAAAGTTATGAAAGGAGGTTCATCGTGAACTTATCATATATTTCTTATCCTATTACATCATTTTAGAGGAAAGGTAGGAATTTTGAATCGACAGAGGAGTGCGAGGCTAGTTTTTAGCATCTTAAGCAATTGTTGACACACACACCAATGCTACAAATTGAAAATATGGAGAAAGAGTTTGTAGTATGCACAAATGCTTGCAAAAAGGGGCTTGGTGGGGTCCTTATGTAGGATGGACAGGTGGTATGATATGAGTCACAAAAACTAAACAAGCACGAGAAAAACTACTCGACACACGATATTGAGTTCGCAACGATCATACATACATTGAAGATGTTGAGGCATCATCTTCTTGGCAAGAGGTTTGTGCTAATGAGTGATCACATTGGGTTGAGGTATTTGTTTGACCAACCAAATTTGAACGTCCGACAAACTAGATGGTTGGCCATGATCAGTGAATTTGACTTCGAGATCAAGTACATCAAAGGAAAGGAGAACATGGTGGAAGATGCTCTTAGTAGGTGGGTACATGTAAATTACTTAGCAGTTATGAGCTCCTATGGATTAGACTTACATGATAGGATCTTATAGGTAGGTCAGCAGGATGTCAAGTATATGGAGATAATGCTTAGGTTGTAGTAGAGTACAGATACATATACATGTATAGGTGCATGTAGTACATGTATAGCTACAGGTAGTGGTACATGTACAGGTACATGTGTAGGTACATAGGATGTGGATTATTTTCTTACAACAGATGGATTGGTTAGATTTAGGGACAAGATATATGTGCTAGATAACAGTGAGCTCAAGAAGGTGATCTTGAGGGAGTTTCATGAAGAACCAAAGACAAAATCCAAAGGAGGCCTTGATGTGAAACCAAAACAGGTCTCAAAAGGAGATCTCTGTGTAGAAGAATGTTTTTCTCTATTGTAAGCATGTTGCACATAACATAAATGTTCATCCCAAAGCTTAGGATGCTTGCTGCAATATCCCCTGAGTAATTGGATCACTATCTTGTTAACTACTTCGGTATAGCCATCAGTTTGCAGATAAAAAGCTATGCTTTTCTTCAGTTTGGTGTCCATCAGTTCCCACAGACTTGACCAAAACTTTCCCACAAATTGGGTGTCTCGACCAGATAAAATGCAAGTGGGTAATCCAAAATGATCCCATACATGTTGAAAGAACAGTTTTGTAGTTTGTTCATCTGTAATTTGTTTATTACAAGGTATCAAAATACACATTTTGCTGAACCTATCCACAAAAAAATATAGATAATGATGACCTTTCCTAGATTTAGGAAATACTCAAATAAAATCCATGGAAACACTTTGCCAAGGGTGATAAGGAATTGGTAATGGAGTATACAAGCCTAGTTTTCTATTGTTGGGTTTGCTTTTTGCACACATAGTACACCCTCTTACATATCTAGAAACTGTCTCGTTCATTTTTGTCCAATAACAAAATCTTTACAGCTATGCAACTGTTTTACTTACCCCAAAGTGACCTGATATTAGAGAAGTGTGTGCTTCTCAAATTATCTTTACTCTTTTAGTTTGTGGAATGCATAACTTCCCACAATGATATAAGAGTCGGTCCTTTACATGATAATCCAATTCTTCTACTCGTTTTCCTTGACTTAAAGTTGCATATACATCTTTAAAGTCTATATGTTGAGCGTATTGTTCAATGTAACTTTCATGTAACACAGAATTATGCTTAAGTATAGTAGATGCTTTTATAATGGGTCTAGACAACATATCTGCAACTTTATTATGTATGCCCTTTTTATATCTGATGACTAAATGAAACTGTTGTAGAAAACCCATTCATCTATAGTGTCTTGATTGCTGCAACTTAGTTTGGGAGTGTAGATATTGAAGTGGTTGATGATTAGTATGTATTTCTGTCTCTTTTCCCATTAAGTAATGTTTCCACTTTTTCATACTCGGTACTAATGCATAAAATTCTTTATCATATGTTAGATAGTTAACTACTGCAGAATTAAATGTCTCAGAGTGATAATATATGGGTTTACCATGCTGTGTCAACACTTCTCCCATGGCATAGTCACTGGCATCCGTTTGGATCACAAATGGTCTTTGAAGATCAGGCAGTGCTAGTACAGGTGTTGTACTAATCTTTTCTTTCAAGGTATCAAAGGCTTTCTATTGTTTGCCTCCCCATTGAAACACCTTGTTCAATCCTGTTAAAGCATGTAAGGGATTTGAAATTGAGGAAAAGTTAGAAATGAACTTTCTCCAATATTGTGTTGCTCACAAGAAAATTCTAACTTCTGTAGCAGATTTGGGTTTAGGCCAGTTCACAATGACTGCCACTTTAAAGGGATCTATCTTCAATTCACCACCCCATACTATATGACCCAGATCATTCAGAGATGTTTTTCCAAATTCACATTTTGAGAGTTTAACATAAATTTTTTCTCTTTTCAAAACATCTAGTGTCTGCTTAACATGCTTTAAGTGTTCTTCCCACGTTTTGCTAAATTTCAGAATGTCATCCAGATAAACAATAACAAAATCATCAAGAAAAGGTCTGAGTACATCATTCATTAATCTCATGAAAGTAGCAAGAGCATTAGTTAAGCCAAAAGGCATAACCAACCACTCATACAATCCCTGCTTTGTTTTGAAAGCAGTCTTAAATGCATTCTGTTTTACAACTCTGACCTGATGGTATCCACTATGCAAGTCTAGCTTGGAGAAATAAACAACTTCTTTCAATTGATCTAAAAGATCATCTATGTGAGGAAGGGGATAACGATTTTTGATTGTTATCTTATTCAGTGCTCAGTAATCAATGCACATTCTCCTCTAGCCATCTTTCTTTCTCACCAAAACGATTGGTGACCTACATGGTGATGTGCTAGGTCTGATGAACCCTTTCTCGAGCAACTCCTGCACCTGCTTCTTGATTTCAACATTCTCTAAAGCAGACAACCTGTACATTCCAATGTTACGCAATGGAGCATATTGCTGCAAAATAATATCATGCACTATTTCCTTTTTGGGTGGTAGACCTTTAGGTTCTTAAAACAAGATATCATACTTTGAAATAACATTTTCTAAATTAGCTTTCTGTTTAGCATTACAAACTTCAAATACATTGGTTTTATCAGGTTTCTTTTCCTTTACAACCATCAGTAAGAATTGTTTGCATGAATTTATCATTCTTTTCATCTGCCCTGAGTTTATGAGAGTATAATTATGCTTGAGCTTATGAGTCTTACAAAGTATTCGATCCATCTTTAACAAGAGATACTTGTTCTCAACTCTATAGAAAATAGCTTTTCTATCATAAAAGTAAGGACTTCCTAAAACAATTCCACATATATCCAAAGGAATTATGTCTAATTCAACCTCATCTACAAATGTTGACCCAAAAGAAAACTTGAGTTTGCATTTTCTAGCCACTTGTAGTTGTGCTTTATCATTTAACCATCCTAACAGGTATGGTTTCTTGTGAGGTGTAGTCACTAATCCCAACTTCTTTACAATTGCTTCAGAAATTAAATTTACTTGTGAGCCACTATAAAAAAAGAGTATCAATCTTTTGATGTTTGGAAATAAATTGAATATGGAAAAGCTCATGCCTTTTTCTCTCATTTTCTTCATCAATAGTAGATTGTGCAAAATTACAATTAGATGCTTCAGAATTCTTACCTCTTATACTTATGGCTGCAATAGTTGTTTCATCTCCTGAGTCTGACCCCAAGTCTTTCTGAATAGTTGCAGCAGTATTCTTCTTCTTTCCCTTGAACTTCTTAGGTCTCAGCTCTGGATGCAGAATCCAACAGTGCTCATCAAGATGCCCATCCTTTTTACAGTGAGTGCATGAAGCCTTTCTTTTCTGTGCAGTGTTAGCCTTCCTTGCTTTCCATTTCTGCTTTCTGTTCTCCTTATTCTTGCTTGTAGTGGATTGGGATGATCCCCCAACTTCTGGACTTCCATTCTTTCCTCTAGCTTCTATATGAGTAGCTTGTACAAATATCTCATCTATGCTAGTGGGATTAAACATGAGGATGGTGTGCCTCATGTAGCTGTGTAGACCACCAATGTACTTCAACAGAGTCTCAGGTGATTCTAATGAGATTCCTAGAATCAATGCTCTCTTTCTAAATTCTTGAGTGTACCCTTGCACACTTTGCCCTTTCAACTGTCGAAGAGTTTGCCAGCTCATCATGGCTTGCTGCATGTAGGCCAATGGATAGAACTGCATTTTGATTGCAGAAACAAATTCACTCTAGACAGAGATAGTCTTACCATGTTTTTTCATGTCAGCTTGGGTCCAGCCTTCCCACCAAACTAAGGCAGTGCCTCCAAGGTGTAGGCTTGCCAGCTGAATCTTGCTCTTGTCTGAATCGATATTCTGCACTCTACAATAAACATCAATTTGTCTAATCCAATTGTCCAGCTTTTCTGCATTCAACTCTCCATCATATATAGGTAAATCAAATTTAACATCTAGTTTGATCAAAGATGCTTTCTTTTTGTGTTTAGGGCTATTAGGAGGTGTGAGAAAGCTTTCTTCTTTCCCCTTTCCTTTTGAGTGGTCATTGAAGTGAGACTCATCTTCTCCTTTGTCTTGTTTGGAGCCTGATGAATCTTCATCCTTGTGTTTTCTAAAGGCCCTATACATTTCCTCTACCATGGACTTTATGGCTAGGAATCTATCTATGAATTAAGGATCTGGCCCCACAGAACCTTCCTTTAACATTGTCTTCCGAGGATAGACTCTCCCGATTTTAGGATTAGTTTCGACCAACTCTCCTTCTCCTAATTTGAGCTTTGATCTAGTTAGCATTCAACAGCTAAATCCAACACAAGCTTGTCTAACCTTAACAGCCTTGAGCTCTGATACCACTTGATCTGAAAATCACTCATGATTGATCTCAGTTAATTAATTAATGAATGAAGGTATTATAGACTCATGTGTTGGTGTGTGTCTATGTTATCTTAGGAAACAGATCGATCAGATTGAAAAATACACAGGCACTGGAAAATGGAAAACAGTAAGAGAAACACAGTAAGAAAATACAAGAATACCACACATTAATAAGGAGTTCACCCTATTCTCTAGGGCTATGTCTCTGGTCCAGGTCTCAGTGGTGGTCTTCTTTTATTGTGTCTTCAAAGCAGAGATTTACAATGAGGAGCTCAACTTGAGTCTCCTGAAACAAATAATGCTTGGTAGGGTGGTTCTTGGATTCCCCAAGCCACTAGAGTGCACAGAGTCTTTCCTTACCAAGTCTCAGCCTCTCTAGTCTTTAATGGTATGAGTCCAATGTGGTGCTCAATTCTTGACAGATCTCCTCATAGGGATTGCTTGAACCTCTCAAGCCTGGTTATGTCTGCTCGATGCTGCCTTAACTCTACAGGTCAGCTTGACTCTTTGTTTTCTGCTTCTTGCTTCACTGCCTCTTTCTCGCTTGTCTCTATTCTCCTCCTTCTACATTCTATTCTCTGTCTGTTCATGGCTTAAAGCCAATTTGTCTCATGACTGTTCACTTCCTCTTCCGCCCCTTCGGATTGCCTGTTGTTGTTGATTTGGAGTTCCTTGCCTCTGTGTCATCACCAACGTCCCATAGGAAAGTGGCCACTTGTCTTCTCACGAATTGCTCTAACTCTTTCTCAAATGGTTCAGTATTTCAGTTACGTTGTGTAATGATTCATCTGCTAGCCCAGCGGTCAAATCAGACTTCAAACTTTTATATGTTGCGGCTTAATTCCCCCATCAAATCCGGTTTCCCATCGGGTGTAATCTCCGACGTCAGATCTAGAGCCCCCAAATCCTACGGTGTCAACTCTTATCACGGTTAACTTGTTCGATCGTTAGCGCGCGATGAGAGGAAATTTTCTCTCTCATCCGTTGGACATGCGTCATGCAATGTATGGAATCACTCATTTTCTACCAAATCTACTTACCACCCAATATGCCTACGATATTCCATCGGTTTTGGAGTGCGGGGCCCGCCTTTTGCTTTAGCGCTTTCCCTATGGTTTCCTGGCTTCCCATGCGATCGAGCGTTTTGGGGCTTTTCCTTCTCGAGGAGTTTTGCCCAACGATGTGCTATCATGCATCAGAAATGGCCTCCGTTTTCCGATCCAGACTTCCTAACTACCAGTTTGCATCCTGCGCGGTCTCCATGGGCCTCGGTCAACACGCTTTAATCGAGGTCCTCGTCGTTCCTCGTTGGCTACCAACTGCCACTATCCATAGGTCCTTCGTGATAGCTCTTTGTTCACAAGTTTTGAAGTTTGTCATGATTTTGATACAGTCATAGCACTTTGAGAATTTTTATGGATCCAATTCGGATCATCTAACTTAGAATTTGGTCATCAAAGGTTGTGGATTGAATCTTGGGTGTCTAGTGCTCCTAAGGGGTATAATAAGTTTTTGAATTGTAGGCCCCACTTCCATAATTGGAACTTGGATGTCGAGTAATGTCATAATAGCACTCAGTCTCTCATTTACCCTGGTAGCTTGTAAAAGTGGTTAAATGTTGGTGGGGTGTTACAGAGTGGTACTAGAGTGGGTTTCATTCTCTTTGGGTAATATTTGATACCACATATTGGTATCAAAGCTTCCAGGTTCAAACACTTGGACTGGATGGGCAAGATATGATTGTTATGCATGCATGTCAGTTGTATGCATGCATTGCAGTGGCTATAGTTGTTATGTATATAGTCGATGTTACAATTGAGTTATCATGTATGATGTCAATAGGTTGATAAGTTGGTGTCATTATGTGTGTGTGTGTGTGTGTATGTGTATCATGCTAATTTGGACTTATTTGTGTAGAGAAGATAGCCTCTCGTGAACTTCACTAAGGTATGATTTTTTATTATGTCTATAGTTTATTTATCTAACATGGTATGTTTGTAGGAAGAATAATATCATAGATGATGAGCATAATTGTGGATTACATCTCATATGAATCTACTTATAGATCAGCTGGGAAGTAAGGAGATGACTAGTATCCTCATATAATATATACACTAAAAAGATTGAAGGAACAATCAAAAGTTGTAATGCAAATAATGACAAGATAATTGAGTCATAGGAAAGGATTGCCAAAGCTGAGGAAAAGAAAGTTGAGGTTAATGCATTGATGCTTTAGAGCTTATTATATTTGTAGATATGGGTACAACCACTAATCAATCATGGATAAGAGGAAAGGAATAATGGGGCATATGGCAACAAATGTCGATCACGATATAGGATGGACAAGCTAACATAATTAGAGGTGGAATATGGTTGGATACACCTGACATGAGAGGTAGTTCTTATGGGTTCTATTCTAGTTCTGGTTTATAGAGACACCATTATCATCATTATCATCACCCTTATAGGAGGAGTGAGATGGGATACTTGCTATATCAATTCAATAAATCCTAGCCTCCTACATTTGATGTAGATATGAAGAGACCAAAAGAAGCAGAAGCATGGCTACCTAGGATGAAGAAGTTCTTCAAATTGCATGATTATACAAAGAATATGAGATACATGATAACTATTTTTAGTCTCAAGGGGAAATAAAATATTTGGTGGGAAGACATGAAGCATGTTAGAGGCATCAAGGTAGAAGCATTTGGTTGGCATGAGTTTAAAATACTCTTCAAGAAGTACTTTTCTGAAAGATACTATGCTGGAAAGGCTAAGGAATTCTATGAGTTAAGTATGTGATCTATGAAAAATGAAGAGTATACAACCAAGTATCTACAATTGTTGAGATATGTTCCTTACCTTAAGAATGAGAAGAAAAATGTTCAAAGTTTCATCAATGGTGTTGGTGAAATATTGTAAGAGATAAAGACCCTAGGTTACACCGTAGGGGCCGACATAAAGGTCCACTGTAGTCTAGTGCAATGTCAATATTTTCAACTTACTCTGAAGAAGTAAGGTTCCTCACCTGAGGTATGCCAAGAATTGAGTAGGACAGGGACTAGAAACAGACATCAACCAATGTTATGAAACTATTATCATCGACATCTATTCATGGAATCACATTATCAGACATGAAATAGGTGCAAAGTATGACTTGCAACACATTCAAAGAGATAGGTAATGCTCACATTCATGCATAATAAAATTTTAAAAGGACCATATAAACCAACTCATTCATAAGAATAGAAAATTCCCACAATTTCTTTCCATTGAACATAAAGGATCATTACATCTTGGCACTCCAGTCCTTCAGGTAGAATTAGAAGAATCATCATACAATTTGGCTCAAAAAGAGAATAACTAAGAACAAAACAAATTTCAATAAACCCAATAACAACATCTTGGCATATGATCTTCGCCTCCTCTCTATTGTCTTCTCCTTTGATTCTTATAAACTTCACTCACCTAAAGTTCCAATCACTCCCTCAAATACTACGCACTTTGGCGGATTTTGTAATTTATTTGCAACTAATCCATCTCTCCTCAACATCCTCTATGAACACTGTTACACTTGCATATTCCCATGGTTTCCACTTGCCAGCTTCAATGTCTTACAAGTCTTTGCATATTTTCTCTCTTTTCCTCTGTGCTTTCTTATGAAACTACCTTTCAGTATAACGTGGTCAAAATGTGTCAAAATTATATACCCCAAAATGAAGGACCCAATAGGCCCTGACCACAATCGATTGAATCATCTCTGAGTCAATCCTTGGTTGATGTTGATGCTTCTTCTTGCTATTGTGGGGAGCTTACGTGTGTTTCTTCTTGTTGAACTTTTCATTCTCATGTTGAAAGTTCTAATTCAAATAGAGGATCCAACTCTGGGATAGATTGGATGTCTTCAGTCTTGAATTTGGTGTATTCAACAATTACTGACTGCCATGAATCCAAAAAGGTATAAAATATCTCAAGAAATGGCATGGTAAGTTTAGCTATTAGTTGCGTGGGTTGGTTAGTCATGAGGGAATTCTATTGGATCTTCTCTTAAGTGCTGAGAAACCACAATTTTTGAAAATGTTTATGTGTTGGGGGTTTCAGGTCATGGAGAAAAGCCTTGGTGGCTCGAGAGTCATCCTCAATGACTATCATACTTGTTATAAAAATGTTGTTGCATGTTTTCTTCCAGCACGTAGAGGTGGTTTGGAATGCAGGTGACACAATGGTTCCCATAGAAGATAACCCCATCAACCTTTGGATGTCACTGGCATGTATTAGGTACTCTTAGTCAAGCCATAAGGATCGTGTAACACCCTCCTCCCACATTTACCCAAGTTAACTGGTCTTCTTTGGGTAAAGATGTAATGCAAAGCTAGTAATATGTGATTCAAATCCCCATGTATAGTTAAGGAAGTGTAATTGACAAAATTAAAGTAATTTGACATTCCACACATGCTATAGGACCTTCAAGAGCTTACCAACCCTTCCAGGTGACCCAACCCTGAGACAACTTGAAATTTCATTGATATGGACCCTGAACCGCTCGCATGACAAGCCATGTATGTGACTGACACTTTCCAGTCACTCCCAAAACAAGGTATGCCAACGACTGTGAACTTTTTTAGCTAGTTCTGAGCTAGTGACCCCGGATCCTGTGCCACTTTTTCAGGGCTAGGACTCAGGCTATTGCCCCGAACTTCATGAAACTCTAAGAAATGATAAATAACAATGGAATAAGGCTACTAATGCAACCATTAGTACAAGTTCATGATCTGACCCCTACTACCCATGACATATATTTTGTCAAACATGTCACAAATATGTAATCTACAGGTCATAACAACATATCAAAGCATAGGTATCTCATACTTATCTAAGATTCATAAAGAAGCATTGTTTCTCTATCACAATATCTGCATTATCATATATTAGGTAATATATTCATTGTACATTCATTTTCAAATCAAAACGTGATGAGAGCCACACATCAAGTCTATCATAAAACATACCCATAACCAACATATAACCAAGAGAAATAAAAATGGTATAAAAGCCATAAGAATCATAAATAAACCAATATATTTACACATGGAATACATAGAAGAAAGATCTCTTATTAATGATTGCATAAGCCAACTAGGTCTGGGGCTTCCATGAACCACCCGACCATTGGTTGGTTGAACCAAATCTTTCTTTCAACAGATCACCCTCATGCCATATTCCAAGCATGAATGTGGGACACACAACAAAACCAATCCAAGTTTCCTTGGGGTTTATCACAATCCCCTCCAGATCACTAGGAACTATTGTAGCTGCTAAAATGCCCTCCAAAATTTTAGCTTATCCTCAATTTCAAAGCCTTCCTTAGCCTTGCACATTGTTGTCGCAAACATCGAAACTCATTTCATGCAGTTTCTTGAAGTATTTTGCTCCCATTCGCAAGCTGGGTAAATTTTCATATTTTCACATGATTGACTACTGTACAATGTGTAGAATCATGTTTTGATGGTTTCAAGGGTCTATCTTTGTGTATATGAGTTATTCTAACCATGCAAATATTTTTCGTACTCATTCGCAATGTTTTAAGCACCGTAGCACAAGTATCGTCACAGTAATCACAAAGTGTATCATATATGTTCCACTTGTCGTAAGTGGTCATAAAGTTGTCAGAAGGAGGGAAATGCATTGTTCATGTGTCCTTAGTGATCTATGTTGTTGTGTCATCATGTATTCTAAGTGTGAGATCACAATGAAATTCATATCACTATTCACATTACTCTAATCGGTCTTACACCTAGCCATTTATGAGAAGTCTTCCTGACCAAGAAACTTGGCTTCAACTGACCTCCCTGAAGTACACACTACATATTTTTAGTCATCTGAACTTTCCCCTTGGAACTACTCAATGTGCAGTTCCTGTCTCCCAAGACTATTTCATTGCGCATTTTCGGTGCTGGAACTCTGGCCTTGACCTGCATAATTGTGTAATCCTTCCTCCTAGCCTGGCCTTCACTATGCATTATGCAAAAAAAGCCTCAGACTTATTCTCGAAGACTTTAAAATACATAGTCATGCAATATCCTAACCTCCCTTGTCTCCCAAAACTTTGCATTATTTCCTCTCAGTGCCTATCCCCGCATCTTGTCCCACTGGCTCTCAGAACTACGAAGTTTTTTCCCTTAGTCCTGCCTGAACTGTGCATTACAAAATCTTAGGGCTCAAGCCTCATTCTGTGCTGCTTGAAATGCAGAGTTGCGCAATCACTTAGCTCTCTCTGCTGGCCTCTCACCTAGTTCTGGCTCAGCTAATGGATCAAAATTCATTATCTTAGATTAGGGGTTTTTTAAACTAATGTAGTCTCATCATGATTGAATTGCAGATGTAGGTACTCTATAATACCATGGAAAGATGATGAAGAAGTAAATAAAGGGTGGAAGCATGTTGAAAGACACACTTGTAGTTGAACGCACAAGCCAATCAATCAAGAAAAGTTAAGAGACACTAGTTTGTGACCACCATTCAAGACTTGAGATCATTGAAGATTCCTTATCACCAAGCCATGAAAAGATGAAAAGAAAAGCATTCTCAAGAAGACATTGAGCACTCAATAGAAGTAGTGGCTTGACATTGCCACATCATCAAGTAGTCCATGTCAGCAATGTCATGCCATGTTATGTCATGAGTGGTCACACGCCACACCTTGTGGCCAAGGATGTAACATATGTTTCATAAATATATTGTAAAGTGAAAGTCCAAAAGACATGTGTGGAATACAATGAGTCATGTAAAGTTGGAAGTCAAACAATCAAGAGGGTAGAAGAAGAGTCACAAGGAAGGTGAAGCATCACCTCCTCATTTGTCATTATAAGAGCAAAGAACTTTTCACCTTGGCTCCTCCTGCAAAGCATTAGAGAGATAAGCGAGTTCTTTTGGGGGAGCAAGGAGTGGCTCCAATGCTCCATTATTAGATCTAGTGATGTTCCTTATATACATGTGCCTTGGAAATTTTACTTAATAATAGAAGCCTTCAAGGTCAACACATTATTTATGCATGGATTATGAATGTTTGTAAGACTATTCTGCGAATGTTTGTACTTCATGTTTTCTTTCACATGTGCTAATATATTTGAACTATTTTGGTTGTTTTAGTAATTATCTTATTGAGAATGTATTTTAATGGTCATTATTGTTGTCTCATCCTTATGGAATACTCTGTAGGACATTAGACAAACTTTTCGCATTTATTGGTTGTAATTATTGTCACATCCTTTGTGGAATATTCTACTGGATGTTAGATAAATCCTTCCAATTCATGTGTGTCTCTTCTTGGGTGGTACTACTACCTCTCTCTTAGAGGTTCACTTTCCTCCCCTAGAATAACCTTGACACATTTACAACTAAGCACTCACCAGACACACCTTCTTTCTTTTCCAAGGAACCATTTGATCCCTCTCTCTTCCTAATAGTTAGATCCAAGGCAAACCTTTAAGAGCTTGGAAACTGGGCCTTTATACCGGATGGGACTCCTACACTTAACAATGTGAGGTCTAATTGGGACTTCATATCGAGGAGATCCCCTGAATGTTGACGAGTTTAGCATTGTTAATATTTCTGGTGCTAGAAGGAGGGCATCCAAACTTTTATGGCTCATAACCCCAAAAACCCTAATCTTACTTCCTCTAGTAAAGGTAGTAACATTCCTAGAAAATACGCTATTGAAATTCTTGAAGTTTGTGATTCTTTTGGGCCTAGAACTGTGCAACCTTACGAAGTCTCTTATGATTAGATTTGGGCCATCTACGCCATCACCCAAAAGTTTGCAAGAACTATTGGATTGATACCCATAACAAAAACTCTTCCATATTTTCCGAAGAAGGACCAAACCACCCCCACTGGGATAGTGGTCTCAAAAGTTGAAGAGTTGGTTCTTTCCACCCTTGAATAGTTAGCAAACTCTAAAGAAAATGTAGAAAAACTAGAAAAACATCAAACGTTCAATGATGGTGATGGTGATAATGTAGTTCTCTCAGACGATACCTTCCACGAATTGGGTGGAGAAGAAGAAGAAGAAGAAGAAGAAGAAGAAGAAGACTAGTTAGATTTTGAAGAAGAAGGGTAATAAAATGAAGAAGTAATGGTAGAACAAGAGCTAGATTTGATGTCTTAGTGCCCACTAGCACTGTTGGGTGTGCTACACAATATTCCAAGGCATCCGAAAAATCTCTTAACGAAGTACAACCCTGATAAAATAGTAAAGGAAGAGGATCAATTAGACAATTTATATGTACATATGCAAACACTTGAGGTATGCTATGATGATGTTGCATGTATACTTTTTTGTGTACCTTAGATGGCAGAGAAAATGTATGGTATCATAGTCTTACTCTAAATTGTATCTAGAACTCAAGGGGGTTTAAGAAAAATTTCCTCGATAAATTTGTTGATGACAAAACCCTTGCCTTGCTGTTGAAAGAGCTGGGAAATATCAAGATGGAGCACAAGGAAAAAGTGAAAGATTTCAATCAAAGGTTTAACCATATTCTCAATAAGTTCCCAAAAAACACTAAACCTCATGAATCCATCACCATCGATTATTACACTTCTGCCTTACCAGCTAGAATTACACCGTTTGTAAAGAGAATTAGGAAACAAACTTTAACAAAAAGTTGTGAAGAGGAAATCACGATTGAAAAGGACTTGCACACGATTGGTGTCATTGTAGATGATGAACCAATAAAAGAATCCAAAGACATGGCTAAAAGGTCTCAAATCTCTGTAAGTAAGGCCAAATAGAAGGAAACTTTTTATCTTGAGAGCTTAACTCGTACTGTTAAGACTCTACCAAATGAGATGGCAGAGTTAAAAAAAGGTCAAACGAGACCACCGTGAGGAGAAAGACTCCCGGGTTCAACCTATTTAGAAGGACTACAAATTTTGGCAGTAGAAGAAACCAACTAGCTAAGTTTGCACAGACATCGAATGTTGTAATGAATATCAAAAGTATGGGCATAGAACAATACTATTCATATCATAAAAAATTTCATTCTGATAAAACATGCCAACAATGAGATCACGCCATGAACATTCTTACTACACATCTTGTTGATGCAATACATGTTGATGAGCAAACCGAGCATGTAGAATAAAACCAAGAATTTTTTGCAACCAAAGAGACACCAAGTGCAGGGAATGTAGTAAACATGTTATATTTCATACTCACATCCCAAAAGAGCATGGAAGACAAACAACCTCTGAGTGATGGCCCAACCTAGAAGCAGACCAACCAGTAAAATACGAGAAGTGAAGAGTCAGGCACTATACGAGAGTTGAATTAGAAAATCAAAGACCTTTTTCAAGAAAGGTTAGTCAACCCGTCATCTCAGCCCATAACGTAGAGAAATTATGGGAACGTAACTGCAACAAAAGTGCTTTTGTAAGAAGTAAAAGTAAGACCACCAATTTGGAAGTCACAAATGATGTCACGTCCTGAGATAGTTCAGAAATCCTTCCTGCTCTAGATTACGACATAGTTGAACAATGAAGAAGGTTCATGAGAATGTCTCAATGTTCAAACCAACAAAGATCACGAGCCAACGGGACATCCTTGTATGCGCACTTGGGCAGTCCACTCTAGGTAATGATGCTTCTTCACCAAATGGATTTGATATGACCTCTAATTCCCTCAAATCAGTGCTTAACTCTTTAACAATGGATGCAAATACACTCCGCTCTCAATCTTGTTAACTCTTGAAATATTGAATTTCAATGTACACAATTTCTTGGTTGATTTTGGTGCATCGGTAAATGTAATTCCATTATCCGTCGCCAATAAAATCAATGCAAAATGGGACAAAACAGATGTACAAATCATTTAGCTAGACATGACTCTTGTCCATAGAGTTGTTGAACTCAAAGATGTGCTTATCCATTTATCATTTGATGAGCAATTCTGCCAATGTATCAACATAGTGATTGTGGACATTCTGGAAGAATATGGAGTATTGTTGAGTAGAGATTTGTCCAATAAAAAACAAGTGTACTTTTGTACAGATTGGTTACATTTATGGAATATGCACAAGGGTAGAAATAGTTAGATCTGAGTGAACTCAGGGAGTTACATGGAACATACAGTCACTCCCTTCAATGGACATAATGAACGAGTGGCTCTCACAGAACTTATCTTTGGAAATTGCTTCCTGGAAACTCAATTGGGGTGTTATCTTGCATAGCCATACCCAATCCCACCAGATACACAATTGGAGCTCCTTGCCACTCCTACTAGTGAAAATTATATCTGTATAGTTAGTAGTAGTAATATTAATAGTACTATTTCAGTTCATAGTCCTCATACATATGTGTTGTAGCGACTACAACCACCCTCCAAAAGTTTGTTTATGATTCGACTTTGGAGCCTTCCTTCTCAACCACAGCAGCTCATCTAGCACTAATCTAGGTACTTTTGCTTTGAATGAGACTTATCCTTTCAGTTTGGCTTGTGTTTGCTTACTTAGCTCATTTTCTATCTCACAAGTCGATCTCTTGACTTGGTCCCTTAGTAGTTTTGTGCTTGCCCTATAAATCTAAGAAATTCTTAAGGGAAACTGGACTTTTTTTTTGGGAATTCCATAGTACTGAATGCCAATGAACCTTGAGCTCTAGAAATGCATAGTGATGAGGGGGTAGCCCAACACTGAGCTAAAAAATTGTGCAACCCTCACTAAGCTCAGAAACTGCACAATGCATTGAGCTAGAAAGTTGCCTAATTCATGGAACTACATTTCCTTCCCTGATAGTGTGCATGGAAAGTTTTCTCGGAAAAGAAAAATAAAAAAAATCATCCCTAAAAATAGGGATATATTTTTAGTATCCCGAAGGATCCACTTGCGTTATTTTCAGAAATGTCTGCCAAGTGTCACATTTTCTTAGAATTTAGGCATGCACAACATAAACCCTAACTTGACCAAAGCTATTTAATCAATGCCACTAGATATTATTTGCACACTCAATCTTGGAACTCTAGCATTTCCAAGGAGATCAAGGAGCCTTAGGTGTGATCTTCGTCGCTTTTCTAGGTGAGTTTTTATTTTGTCGTATTTTGCCACTTTTTATGTCACTTTTTTCTGTTTGGCTTCCGTGAGTGTTATTTGACTTGTTTATGTACATTATTGCTAACATTTTAACTTTTTTTGGCTTTTAGAAGTGTTGTTTGAAGTTATAGATTTACTTTGCCAAGTGTCGCATGAGTCTTTCTATTTTTAAACCAACGGTCGTTGTTATGATGACTCTCCTCACATGCTTTGTTTTCCTTAAGTTTAATCAATTGTTTCACTTGTTTCACATGCATGCCTTATCACTTTGTCATATCTGCACTCAACTTCACACCATCTTTTAGATTTGCTTGTCTTTCGTAATTCGCTTGGGAAAATCTAGGTCCCCTTACCCAGATCTCACTTTGCACAACTTTCTTTGTGCAATCTAGAGCCTCAAGTCTATGGTTTGGCTTCTGGAATTTCACAGAGAATGTCCTAGGATGGCTTCAGCTGCACACTGTGTAGTTCCTGAAGTTAGTCTCCTAGCTTGGCCACTGAGGTTGCATAATGTGTATTCTCTCTTGGGCCTTGGACCAGAACTGTGCATTGTGGAGTTCCAGTCATCAAGCTCCCACAATAACTACTGGGAATACATAGTGCACCATTCCCATAGTTAGTGAGTTAGCCCTGTTAGGAAAAACTGTGCAATCTTTCCCGTAAAGTGTTTGTCTTGCTGCTTGAACTTTCCTTGAAATTCTTTGATTTTTAGCTGACATTTGTTTACCATGAGTGTCCTATCTGTCCCAAAGGTACAGTTGTTGAGAATCTCTCCAGTAGTCTCAGATAACATGGCATCCAAGAGAGTTTCATCAAAGGAAACCACCAAGAGTAGTAGTGGAGAAGCAGTTGAGAAAACATCAGTTGATTTACCATTGTATGCAGATACTCAGTTGTTTATTGAGAAGGGACAACACTGACATGCAAGCAGATCAAACACACTTTTTCACAAGACTTTAAGGAAGAATTAGAAGATGAATGTGTTTATCATAACATCTGACAGTCAAGGTTATACAAGGTTTCATGCAGGTATCACACCTTCCCATGTGTGGATCATCAGCTGGATTATCTCACATATGAAAGAAAAAAATATGACAATGAGAAGTGCCAGTTGGAGGAAGCTTTCTACCTTTACATATGTATCACTTTCCTGAGATGGTAGAGCACATGGACTCACCTTTCTATGCCACCCATAGCTATGTGAACACAAGATACATTTTCAATCACTGGGTGAAAGTGTCATCGAAGTTTAGAAAGACACCCACCAATGATTACAAGACAAAGTCTCTCAGGAAGGCTTACCATTCTTGACCATATTTTCTTGCACAATATATGGTCAAGGGAGCACAAAGACCTTCCCTGAAGGGTGGGTAGTCTTACTGGACCATTTGGTAAATGATGGGAGGCCATTCAACTAGTCAAATCTGTTGGCTCATCAATTGAAGTCCCATGTGGCTAAGGCTTATAATCTGCCTAAGAATGAGAAAGAAAGGTTTTACATGCCTGCATACTTACTGCATTCAATTTGTGCACAACAGTAGTTCCTTGGCATGAGTTGGACTTGGAAAACTTAATATACTACCATAAACATCTATTGAAAGTTTCTTTCTGACTACAAATATCAAGGAGTGGTGGAAAGGTAACTTAGCACTTTATCGTCCAGTTATAGAATCTTATATTTGATAAAGATCCACCTTTCGTGTCCTGAGAATCAATGGAGGCGATAGTAAACATCACAGATTGGTATGCCGCATGAGGTGGCACCTTCATCAGAGTGTTTGAAAGAGAGAAACCTCTACATGTCCTGCCAAGGTATGCCACCAACAAACTGATCATGCAAGAAGTTTCATACCACCTTGCTACATGGTTGTTAGTAGAACTGCATAGGAAGAAGAAAGCACCATGGCCTACTCTTCCTTTGTGAATCAAATTATATCAGATTAAGAGCTTGAAAGATGAAGTTGTTGAAGCTAAGGACATTGTGAAATTTGAGTTTGACACTAAGGACTTTAATCCGTATGATCCCCATGGCATTTACAAGGACCATTGTATGAGATTTTACTTTCCATGGATCCAAGGGATATTTCATTGGCCAGAGGATGATAGTTGGAGGTACTGCCACAATGCCTCCAAACTCAATAAGTCGGTCAGTATAGCATGAAATTAGAAGGCTTCGCTACAAACATGAGCTTCTATGGCAACAACAACAACAACAATAGAAGGTAGTAATCTGGTGCAGGATAAGGGAAAGATGAAGGTTTTTGATGATCCAAAGGGAGAGCAAAGTGATGGGCCTCTAAATTAGACATAAATTAAGGCCCATGCCTCTAAATTAAACATAAATTAAGGGCCATCTGACCATCCATTAGTGCATTAAACCTATATTTTAGCATTAGATAATCTATTTTTAACCTTAATATGTTAGGAAGGTTTATGAATAATTGCATATTTGTGCCTAATATTATTTATTTTTGTGGAATATTATGAGAATATTGGGCCAATTATGAAGATTTGGAGGAGGAGATAATTTAGGGACTTGCTCCCTACTATAAGAGGATCAATATTAAATAAAAAATCAACAAGATATTATGGAATTATGGCATAGATTGTGGAAATCCAATGAATGAGAAAATCTAGGAATGTGTTCCCTGCCATTTAATGCAGATTCCTAGTATTGGGAACTAGATCCACTAATCAAGGGATTTTGGTGGGGAAAGCTTCCTCCTTTCATGGGGAATGATTCCTAATCGTTTTGTATAAGTACCAAGTCAAATTTTCCTCTAGGTGGATTTTTATTAGTCTTCTTGTGGAGAGAACTCATATTTTTGCAGCTCCATTGTATTTTCTTGTAGGGATGTAATTGTATTGATGGAAATAATGAAAATTGGTGTCATGTTCAACTTCTAAGTCTTGGTCTCCTCCATAGGACTCTGAGTTTCCTTGGGCTTGGCCATTCCAAGAGCCTTAGAGCCCCTTTTTATCATTTGTTTTTATTCTTTTCACTTCTTATTCACATGCATCTCTTGTTCTTGTTTCTTTCTATTTTTGCATTTAGTATTAATGATTTCTTGTTGTAGGATTCGGTTAAATGGTTGAAGTAAGTTATTTTGAAGGATCAAAAGCATAATTTCATCCTTGTAAAATATTTGGAAGGTCATAGTAGCCATTGAGCTACTTGGATTAGTCTTCTTATTTACCAAATCTAGATTTGTGGAACTCCTTTGTAGCAAAGAACAATAAATGTTTGCTATTTTTTAGATCATGATAACGAGCTTCAATCAAGTTGATTCCACTTGAATTATATCAAAAATATATTCTATTTAATAAAAAAATTTATCCCATTGAATTTTCACTTGATTAGGCTAGGCATTAGATACATTTACTAGCTCACTAGTTCTCGAATTTCTGAATTTTAGACTAGTAATTTTCCGATATTTAATAAATATTTTCCATGTATGGATGAATCTGTGAATAGATGCAGACAATAATGTGTGTTGTTGAAGGATATTCTACATTTCAGGGAGACCTCATCTCGTTTGCCTCATCCAAGCCTCATCCTTCCATGTCACCAAAATCCAATAAAATCTCAATTTGAGTTCTTATTTTATAAGCAAAAATCGTCATTTCCATTGAGAAAATCCATACATCTTGAAGCCCTTGCTTGAGTTTTGGGTAGTGTCCACAACCTCCATTCCTTATTCTTCCATTATCCACCTTTCCAAATATCCATTCCACCTTCTATACCACTCCCTAAGTTTTCAACCCGTTCTTGTAATAAAATAGGGGACCCTGTAGGAACCAGTACATCCTATAGGCATCTTGTAGGAAATCATGTAGCGGCTTGTTTTGAGCCCAAATTGAGAAAAATCATCATTGAAGTTGGGATTAGGCCTCTACTTTACCTCCAAGCCATCAAAACCATTATACCCCTCTTCCTCCACACATGTATCCCCTGCCAAAGAATAAAGAAAGATTAGCATTTGCATTTATAAAATGAAAAGATAAATAAAAATAGTTCTATTTATTTCTTAATTAGCACATGCATGCAATAGTTAACACTCCCTAGATCAAATTCCATGCTCAGTTAGTTTAAGTCATCACATGTGATAAATAGGGTTAAGTTAGGTTTCTTTTACATTTAGTTCTTGATATTTATGAAATAGAATATGTTTCTTTCCTTATACTTTATTTCTTGCAATAGGTTAGGATTTCCATTTCGAGCAGTTCATTTTCTGCAATTAGTTTAGGGTTTGATTTCAATAAATTCACTCCATTACATCATGACAACAAAGTAATGACACTTTTTATGCTACACATATAGTGCCAATACCTCTTAAGTTTGTACGAACCCCGGGTTGATAATTAAAGTGGGTAGCCTTGGGAATTGTAGCATTCTTGCTACAATACTCAAGCTCATCACTTTTTGGTGATGTTTCCAGGGAGGTGTCAAAGTATGCATTGTTTTCTTCCCTTGTCGATTCATTTCTTTTTACTTCTTGAAAAAACAAAAAATAATTGCATTAGGCATATTTCATTTCAAAAAAAGAAAAGTGCATTGCATTAGTGTTTTCATTCAATCATAAAAACAAAAAAAGTTTCCAACACCAACCCATCGCCCCCCCATTTGATCACATTGTGTTGTAAGAGCCAAATCACCATTCACTTTTATAGGTAGAAGAAGAAGATGGAAAAAAATGTAGAAGAAATGGATGGATATGATGACAATGAGGACGATCCTCTCGTATTTCCTATTCAGGATACTAATGGTAGTGTGCACATGAACAACATCCCTCCATATTTTCTTCCAAAATTTCATGGTTTAAGGTCAGAGGATCTAGAAACCTTTCTCTTTGAATTTGAAATTGTTTATATATCTAATGGTTACTTATTAAAAACTCAAAAACTGAGATTTTTTCCGGAAACATTGAAGGATGGAGCTTTTAAATGGTTCATGAGTTTAGGGACTAATTCAATAAGATCACGAAATGATATGAAAAATATATTTCTAGAAAAATATAAAGATCATGATCTTAAATAAGAAATAGATATAATGAATCAAAGAGAAGATGAGAGTCTAGAGGATCTAATTGAGAGGTTCATGTATAAGTTAAGAGGGAAAAACTACATCGTTTAGGATTAGACACACTAAAAACCCTCTTACTTAGAACAATTAAGGATGAGTGGATTGATCTCCTTGATCTCATGACTGGAGATGATGTATACCAACTATCATTTGAAGAAATTTGTGAAACATGAAAACACATATCAAGATAAAGGGCAAGAGTAAGTAAATTAACATCAAGATCAGAAATTCAAGCTAAACTTGGAAATTTGCTTGATAACTTTAAAACATAAATTCTTAGCAATCTAAGTGAACAAGTAGAAATGTTAAGAATTCAAAATGAGAAAAAAGATGCTAATATTTGTGTCATCAATGCGGAATCAAGTGATGTTAAATATTGAACCTCATTACCAAGGTTGAAAGAAGTTTACCAAGAGAACAATGGAGCAAGTCAATTGCCAATGCAACTATGTTATGTAGCTCCAAGAGGACCATGGCAGCTTATTCAACCTAGTATGGTGCAAGAACCTAATTCACAATTTCAAGCTTATGCACATCCATCTCAAAGTAATTGGAGCACACCATTTCCTTGGCAACATTGGCCATCTCAACCCCAAAACCAATCTTGGCAACAGGGTTTACAAGGAACTTATGGGAACCATCTACAATATCCTCGATATTTTCCTCAATATCCTCCATACCTAACTCCATGTTATCCCTACCATTAAACTCCACCACAACCACAACCCCAACCACATCCATTTCAAATATCCATTCTCACTCATCTACATGTATAACCGTTTCCAAACCCACACAATGAAGTAGCTTATTCCACTTATAATGCTGAGGTACAACACTTCCAAATATATCCTTTCAATCTCAATGGTATTCATCTCAGCTCAGGAAGAATATTCAAAAGAAGATATTCTCTTGATGTTAATTAAGGACAACATGCAGAAAAAAGAAGATTCAAAAGAGAAGATCAAAGAATCATGGGCTGCACTTGATGAAGAGTAGGAAAAAAATCAGAGATTGAGAAACCTCCCTCATGGTTACCATCAAATCCTCCATGTGTTTAAGAGAACAGTCGTCAAAAAGAGGAAGATTTGAAGGTCATGAAAGAAGAAGACATCCAAGATGATCTAAATCAGCAAGTGGACCAGGGGCATCAATACTATATTGAAATATGGTTCTAGAGTGACCATTAAGTTGCAATAACACTCTCTTCTTCAACTATGCTTGATCCTTTCAAAGTCAAATCATTTGGTCTCTGAAATCCACGTACATGTAAAATCATATATTTCAAGCCTACACATCAGTTTCTCTATCATCTTGATGTGCACATGGCTCCATTGGAAGTATTCTTATACTTGAAAGTAATTTTTGTTCTTCAAGTAGGGTAGAAAAAAAAAGAAAATAAGAGGAAAAAATTAAAATCTCAGGTGAAAATATCCTTTGAGGTGCATGATATTGGATCATTGATTGAAACCTCCATGAGGTAGTCAATGAGTTGGGAAAAAGAGAAAAAAGAGAGAAAAAGAAAAGATCCTAAGTGAAAATCTCCTTTGAGGCGCCTAGGCAGACCTAGTAGTTGAAAACCTCATTGAGGCGACTAGTAGGCCTAGAAGAAAAGAAGAGAATAAATAAAAAATATATGCTCGATGTATTTTTTTGATGAGTATAGGTGCCCTCCAACATTTGCAAGCAACAAAAGCGAGTTGGCACCAAGAAAAGAAAAAATAGGTCAAGCCTAGTCAAAAGAAGTTAAATTTTGACTTTCTCCTCCTCTGCTCAAATGCTCCAAACTAACCAAGGCCATGCAAATCCATCACCCTCATCTCTTTCAACTATCCACTCATCATTTACAAGTTTCTACCACTAATTTTCCTCATTATCCTTAAAAACTACAGGAATGCTCTGTCTTACTACAGGAAACAAAAATACATAGAGCATAAAACTATTTTTTCCATATCTTGAAAACCATGCATCCATTTTCAAAAAATGTTTTAAGGGGGGATGCATATGGATTATGTTAACATGCTTAAGTAATTTTAGAAAAATCTAGGGCACAGTTTTCAAGAAATCAACCTCCATCACCTATAACCATTTTTTTATTTTTCTTGATATCCATGCATCCATTTAAAAATTTGATTCATGGGGATATACATATGGATGATGGTAACATGTCCAAGAAATTTCAATAAATTCCAGTGCATGGTTTCTAAGAAATGGGCCTCCATCACCTTCAGCCATTTTAAGTTTTTCTTGAGAATCGTGTATCCATTGGCCAAGGTTTTTTTATGGAGAGGTGCATAATTATGATGGAAACATGCTTAGAAAATTTTCGGTCAATCCATTCTACTGCTTGGGAGATATGGACAAAACAAGTTTGCTACAAGAGGTTGTCCTGAATTGCTACATGATATCTGTAGGAAGGCTGAGAAGAAGCTATAAGAAGAAATGTGATGGAGAAATGGGTCAAAAGTTCAGGTATTCTTTAGGGAAGGTTGATATAGGTCCCCAAACACTTACACATCAACAAGAATACAACCCATCGACAAAATTATATCAAAAAAAAAGAAAAAGGTAGTCAAGAAGATGTACTTGAGTCATTAGCAGCACAACAACATCAACTCAGTAGCAGCATGCATGTTTCTCCAACAACCATCAGGCAGGTAGAGGTATGCAATATTATTGACCTTTTCTCTTGAGCATATTATAGTTAGAAAATTATTGTCAAGGCAAGATATATGAGGTTTTATAAGCTAAGGATGGGTCAATAGTCTCGGCCACCTTCAACTAGTTAATTTCAGCTCACTCATTCATTCATGTAATGTGGAAAAGTCAAATTATGAAGGGTGATGATTTCAAGGAATGGGGACAATAGTTGAAAGAAGAAAAATTTTCAAAGGCCAAGTCTCCACAACACTCCAAGCCCTCCATCCACTTCATATTCACTATCTATCCATCATTCATCCATCCCATTTCATAATTTCAAGAACAAACCCTACACTCTGTCTCACCTTGAAAATTTCCTGAAAAAAAACAGAGCATCCTCTCCATTTTCACAAACCTACACTACTCACTCTGAGCCCTATCATCATCCTCCAAACCCTCTACGTAATTTCTCATCACTCCCATACAGTTAAAGGAATTTCAAAGAGAAGGAATGGCTGCTACAGGAAGACAAAATGTTGCTACAAGAAGGAAGGGAGGAATAGATGGTGCTAAAACCAGAAAAAAGGCAATTCCTAAGAGAGACCTAATCAAAATAGAAAACTCCAAGTCCATTAGGCAATCATCTATGCCACAAAATAAAAGAAGAAGGCAAGCTATTGGTCTCAAGAAACAATGATTTTTCTATGAACAAATAGATTTTTGGGCTTGTCCTTGCAGAACCAACAACCAAGATTCTTAAGAGAAAATAATGAGAAATGCACAAGAGAGAGGCCACCAGGGCCATGAATGAGGCACATTGAGGTCACTAAGTTTCTTAGAGGATGAGAAAGACTTTCAGCAGGGGGGTATGATTGGCCTCTAAATTAGACTTAAATTGAGGCCGATGCCTCTAAATTAAACATAAATTAAGGCCCATTTAATCATAATTAAACACATTAAACCTCTATTTTTGCATTAAATAATGCATTTTTAACTTTAATATGTTCATTATGAAGGTTTATGAATAATTGCATATTTGTGCCTAATCTTATTTATTTTTGTGGAATATTATGAGAATATTGGGCAAATTATGAAGATTTTGAGGAGGAGATAATTTAGGGACTTTCCCCCCACTACAGGAGGATCAATATTAAGTAATAAATCGACAAGATATTATGGAATTATGGCATATATTGTGGAACACCAATGATTGATAAAATCTAGGAATGTGCTCCCTGCCATTTAATGCAGATTCCTAGTATTGAGAACCAGATCCACTAATCCATGGATTTGGGTGGGTAAAGATTCCTCCTTTCATGGGGAATGATTCCTAATCATTTTTCATAAGTAACAATTCTCATTTTCCTCTAGGTGGATTTTTATTAGTCTTCTTGTGGAGAGAACTCATATTTTTGCAGCTCCATTGTATTTTCTTGCAGGGATGTAATTGTATTAATGGAAATAATGAAGATTGTTGTCATGTTCAGGTTCTAAGTCTTGGTCTCATCCATAGGATTATGAGTTTCCTTGGGCTTGGCCATCCCAAGAGCCTTAATCCCTTTTGTATCATTTGTTTTTATTATTTCCACTTCTTATTCACATGCATCTATTGTTCTTGTTTCTTTCTGTTTATGCATTTAGTTTTAATGATTTCTTGTTGCGAGATTTGGTTAAATGGTTGATGTAAGTTCTTTTGTAGGATCACATCCATAATTTCATTCTTGGAAAATATTTTGAAGTTCATATTAATCATTGAGCTACTTGGGTTAGTCTTCTTATTCACCAAATTTAGATTTCTTGGACTCCTTTGTAGTAAAGAACAATAAATTTATGCTATTTTTTAGAGCATGCTAACGAGCTTAAATCATGTTGATTCCAATTGAATTAGATCAAAAAAACATTCTATTTAATAAAAAAATTTAGTCCATTGAATTTTCACTTGATTAGGTTAGGCATTTGATAGATTTACTAGCTCACTAGTTCTTGCATTTATGGATTTTAGACTAGTAATTTTCCTTTATTTAATAAATCTTTCCCATGTATGTATGAATTTTTTGATAGATGTAGACAATAATGTGCATTGTTGTAGGATATTCTACATTGCATGAAGACCTCATCTTGTTCTCCTCATTTAAGCCTCATCCACCCATGTCACCAAAATTTACTAAAATCTCAATCTAAATTCATATTTTATAAGCAAAAATTGTCATTCCCATTGAGCAAATTCATCCATATTGAAGCCCTTTCTTGAGTTTTGGGTAGTTTCCACCACCTCCATGCCTTATTCTTCCATTATCCACCTTTCCCAAGCTCCATTCCACCTTCTTGGTGCAATATCGAGGCTTATCACAAAGCTACAACATGACAACAGATCCTATGATAGAAAAGGAAACTTTGGCAGTGGAAGCAAAGAGGGAGAAACAGATGAAGAGAGTAGAGCAGAGGAAGAACAACTGGAAAACAAAGAGGGTGAAATTTCTCATTTTTCATCATCTCCTCTGTATGATTCGTCAAATCATGAGGATGCTTCTATTTGTGATCTTGAACTCTCTAATCGTGGCTATCGTGATTTTTTCATTCATTCATCTGATCACGATTCTGATTTTTCTATTGTTGATCTTTCTAAGCCACCTGTCTTTGATGGTCCATCTTATGATGAATTCGAAACTCCTCAAGTTTTCGAGGCACTTCAACCTTAGTTGATGGTTACATCAGGTTCTCTTAGCCTTAAGGTTAGTTCCACTGCAGATCAAAAATTTGTTGAGTCTTTCCAGGCTCCTCATCACTCCGTTATTCACATTGAAATCAATCTATCTCAGATTTTTTTCATCCTCGATTGCAATCACATGATCCTATCACTTAGTCACTAGAGGAGTTGTATGTAGAAAGCACTATTGCAAAATAAAAGTTTTATTCTTTCTTAATGTTTGCTCATTTTTCAAGTTTGAAAGTGTGTACATGCTTATCTTTCACATGCAACATGTTAAGACACCATGGTACATTTGTAGACTGCCTCTCATGTGATTTCCATTTTTAATTTTTTGCATAGGCATTCAAGCTTCGAACATTTTGGTTTTATATTTATTGCTTGTTGTTTTACTGGTATATCTTTGTTTTGGTCATTCTCTCGCTTACATGGGCCAACCAATGCATCGATGACTGCATTGGAAGTATCACTTTAGTGAGTTGACCTATGTTTTGCTTAGGCTAGGAGTATGTTGACAATGTTGGAATTGCCATCATGTTAGGGGATCTCCCTAGTAAGAAGTCCAAACTAGACCTCAGACCATTTGAAGTTGAGTCCTCACAGTGGCTAGTAAAGCTATGCCTTGACTGTGATAGTGCATAGAGGTAAGTATTATATCTTTGTCAGAAGAATGTATTTGACCCGACAATGAGTCAAGTGACATACATGGGGGTTCTAACACACAGAGGGGGAAAGGGAAGTGTGTCCCTTAGAAGCCTATAAAAGTAAACATCTTGAAAGGAACACATGAGCCGAATGACATCACAAGATGGAAAGCAAATAGTCCACAATCCAAAATGATAGTTTAAACCAACAAAATGACTTCAACAAGATTCATATAATCGTATAAAAAATAGTTCATACAAAAATGCGTAAGTTAAACAACATACATTGCTAAAGTAACCAGAATAGTCAAACTATAATAACAACATATGCATGAAGATGTGTTGGTTCTGTTATATATATATAAAGTGAAAGTTCCATCCATACATACACCATTGACAACCACTATCACCAATAGTGGAACATTACAGTCAACACCACATACTCCTCCAAAGAGATGTACTGACTCTACACTGTGGAGAAGCCAAGGCTCATCAAAATACTCTGCAAGCCTCCAATAGGAAATGCCTAGCAAAAATCTTGGCTCCCAAAATCGTGTACTGTGAGTTATGAGGTTCTATAGATAGAAAAAAGTGGGCTGACGCTTGACATTCCCCTTTGAATCTTGGACTACCCTCAAGACTCTCCATATTACATAGTGATTGTTCACATTCCATTAATGAAACTTGGAATTTCACTTACAATACATTACAATAATAAAATTTCCACATATACCCATGTGGGACAAAATAGGTTTGAGTCATCCTAACAAGACAAAAAACATCGCTCGGGGTCTTGGGGAAATACCAACTCAGTAACCTCCTTGTGGTGATCTTTGGTGGTGAACTGATACCGAGCTTGGTACTAATCTACTGTATCCCCATATTGTTTGATGACATATTTTTTGAAGTAGACCTTTGCCTCCATGGCTTCTGTGTATATGGTTCTGAAACGTTTGTTTAGCGCATCCTGAAGCACATGTAACACTCTCCTTAGTGTGGCTAGTCAACTGATGTACCTTTGCATGTTCTTTGCACTGAGCTACAAGTCATCATTGGTGGCTACACACATCAACTACTTTATGTACTTCTAGAAATACCAACATCAATTGGTTCTTCCTCATGGCCTGGGTGAGGATTCCAATGGAAGGGATCTTGTGCATTCGCACTATGACATCCAAACTCCTAAACAACTATGCATAGGAAGCCTCAATGCTAGTGATGAGCGGTTGAAGTTGTTCATAATTCCATATCTGCATCTGAATTCTTGCTTTCTCTATCTTAGCTTGTGGCTTTATCTTCTTGTGAAAGTAAAGCGAGGATCCCTTATACCACATTGTCCATTCTTGCATGTGTGTAATAACAGTGTGAATGTATTTGAGTGTCTGGGCTATCTGCGTGCACTGCCGCTGAAAGCCATATAAATGGACAACCGCTTTGTGCATGATGAAAAATATTCTATACAATGTTCACATGCTAGCCTCCAAAGTTGATATCTCTACCACTCTTTCTTTCTTCATCTCTATCACGACGGATCCTGAAAACTGCTCTACGCTCTGCCTGGCCTCTTGTAATTCCTTCACCATTCATCATTCTTTTCTATCAAGAACTTGACCATTGAACTCATGGCTTCTACATAAGGCTTAGAAGCCTTGCCCATGGTTTCTTCATTCCTATACAATCCTCTATTATGTCTCGTCAAATTCCATATTGTACACATCCGTCTCTAGATCATCATTAAGGAGAATGACTTATCCTTGCTTGCTTGGGATTGGTTGTGGTTCTGGAGATGGCAGAGGTTGTGGTATGACCTTGGATACCCTTGGCATGAGATTCTATATTGGTACCCTATCTCATGTTTCGTCTCCATGTATGTTACCTCAACCAACTTCTCAACCTACTCGACAAGTTCCCAAACCTACTCCTGCTCACCCTATTCATCATCTGCTGGCTGCTCTGCTATCTCAACCTGTATCTGCATATTTTTCTTGTTCCTATTTCTTCCTTTCTTCACTTTCTCTCCTTTTGAGTTCTTGTTCTGATTTTATATTCTTCTCCATCTCCTGCAATCTCCTTTCCATCTCTTCCAAGCCTTTCTTCACCCTCTTTGTTTGTGCTACTCTCTTGTCGTGATGTTACCTCTTTGCATCTATCCCCAAAGATACTCTCTCAACAAGTGGATCTTATTTGAAATTGTAGCTTTTCTCAGCCTCTAAGCTCTCAACAATCTTCCTCTTTCCTTTGTCTTGCACTGGTTTTCTTCTCACTATTGTTGTTTTTGTTGCTTCCTATGTGTTGCTACTTACAATGCTACTTTCCTTTCTACAACCATGCTATCCAGTTCATTGATCCTTGAGGATTTATAGAGATACCTCCAAGGATATTCCTCTCGATGATGACATGCCCTGTGGACCCATCGAAAGTACACCTTCACACAATGTTTCTTGCATATGTAGTGAAAATCATACCGATTGAAACTCTTGGAGCCAAACTTGAACTTCTTCAAGTCCTTGGTCTGAACATTTGCATATTTCAACATACAGACATCATACAACCCAATTCACTAAGGAAGAGTAGGCCATGGTGACTTCTTCCTCCTTTATAGTTCTATTGAAAACCATATGGAATTGTTGCACGTGACCTCTTGCATGACCAACTTGTCCGTGGATAACCTCGATAGCTCATGTAGAGGCTTCTTTGCTCCAAACATCCTAATGAAGGTACCACCAAGTAAGGAATACAAAATTTTCAATGTTTAGCATGTCTGCATTGCTTCGTCAGATATGCAAGCTAGGTCCTGTTCAAATATCATCCTGTACACCAGGGTGATGAAGTGGTCAGACAACCTTGTCATGACTCCTTGGTAGATGCACTTAGAGAGAAACTTGCAATAAACATTCACAGCTTCTTCTAATGGTGTCCATTTCCAATCCATGCCAGGGAACTATTGTTGGGCACAGATCGCATCAAGAAGGTATGCATACATATAGAATCTTTGTTATCCATCCTTAGGTAATTTTTCGGCATTTTACACATGCATTTTTACCTAAAGAGCCAACATGTCCGACCAGTTGAAAGGCCTTCCTTCATTTTCCAACTGATCCAACCTAACAACCCAACTCTGCGGGAAGGTCTCCATGCTCTCTTGACCATACAAGCAACATGTGAACATGACAAAGAGTTGGTAAGCCTTCCTTAGTGACTTCATCTTGTAGACATTGTTGGGTGTTGTCTTGAACTTTGATGGCTCTTTTACCCAACACTTCAAGATATCTCTTGAGTTTACATTGTTGTTGGGAGTGAAGAATAGTGCATCCATGAAGTTCATCGGCTACGAAAAGTGATACATCTAATGGTATTTTTCCACCCTGAAGGTGGAAATCCGTGTCGCACTAGTGTTGCTCAGTATCATCGTCTTGGGATCAATATGTGTTACAACCCAGTGAATGATATTGGCACATGAGAAGGCGGGGTACTTTCATGCAACCCTATACAAGCCTGACTTATGAATGTTGTCATAGACTTGACAATCTTCCAGATATTCCTTGAAAGTGCCTGAAAATATGTCCTTTATCTCTTTCCATGTGATGTTCATGTCCTTCTCTATGAACAACTAAATGTCTGCATAGACGGGGAAGTTTATTGGAACATGTTCAAACATGTCTCCAACGCTTCTCTCTACAATGTCCTTTGATCCAAATCTCTTAGAAACCATGATGTCTGTACTTCTGAGACACTAGTCAGCAACTGATGTACCTAGAGACAGAGCGTACACTCCGACAAGGAAATAAAAACAGTGCACTTCATAGATTGATCTTGCAACAAAATGGGAGACTACTTGGAAAGCTTGTGCAGTGGTGACTCCGAGAGGCCAGGGACTGTCAGTTGGAACTGTGCATTGCATAGTCCTAGTTTCGAGTGAGCTTGTTGCTTACTGGAACTGCACAAAGTGCAATGTAGCAGGGTTGATTATGGACTAGAAACTACAAAATGTGTAGTTCATTCCAATGTGACTACTAGCTAGGAGTGCGCATTACGCAATCCTAGTGGGAAAGATTGGGCATTGAATCCCATAACAATGCAAAGCACAACTAGAGGCCAATGATAGGCAGTATCTACATAATTCATGGGGCCAAAGTAGAGCATCGATTTCAAGAATGTGTAGAGCATGCCCATGAAAGCAAGATCCGAGCCAAGGAAACCCAGATCTTCCCAAGGGAAACTTAAAAATGAGTATATTCATGAGTGAATGATCATGCATGCAATCAAAACCAATACAAGAACCAGTGAAATGAATGAACAACAAAGTTGGTGGAAAGGGTCGCCGCAATGAAGAACATTAATACAAAAATAGTGTTATGCATGTGACACTTAGGAAAGATAATTCAAAACTTGAAACAACACTTCTACAAGTTAAAACAAACCAAAATTCCAATGGCCATTCAATAAAACATGCAAAACAACACTCACACAAGCCAAGGAAATAAAAGTGATAGAAAAAGCAGCAAAAGAATTGAAAAGAAAAACTTACCCAAAAAAGCTCTTGCAACTGTGCCAAAGGTTCCTAGATGCCTCAGGAATGCCAGAGCTCGAAGATCAAGTGTGTAGAATGAGATTTGGGGTGTTTTTTAAATAGATTTATAATATTTAGGGTTTATGGTGCACATGCCACAAATCTTGTAAAAGGTGACACTTGGTGGGAAATTTCTAAAATCAACTTTGCATGTAAATCCTAGTGCTAAAAATAGATCACTATTTTTTAGGAATACTTTTTTTTTTTCTTTTTCTTTTTTTTTTTCCAGGAAATACCGTCATGGATGCATGTGAAGATAGCACATTTCTGGAGGGAACCATGCATCTTGTCGGCACATCCATTAGACAACAAACTAAGGAATTCTTCTGTGTAATTCCTAGGCTTAGTGGCTTTGGCTACCTCTCATGCTCTTTGCAATTTCACGGCTTAAGACAACCTGCTAGTTGGGTTTGTGCAATTCTTGAGCCAAATCTCAGTGTTTGGATGTTCTATGCAAATTATCTGAGCAAGGTTGTTTGTCAGGTTTCTCTGTGCATTGTTGGATAACAAGGTTGACTGTTGGGCTCCTTTACGCAATTCCTGAGAGAAAGGTTGGTTTCCCTCTAGGATTACATAGTTTTCCAATACAATGCCAGAACTAGATGTGAACAAAGTCACAGGGTCAGCTTGTGGTCAGAAAACAAGACAAGTTAACAAACACAAGCTATCAAGTGAAAGATAACTTCAAAATAAAAACACAAGTACCTGAGCAGTGCAAGACATGCTTCTAAGATTTTGTGGAGGGAGGCTCCAAAACTTTGGTGACACAATGGTAGAAATCCAACTTTCTGTATGGACCTTGTTTCATGAAAAGAGATTCTAACTCCTCCATAAGTATTGTTCAATTATTTGATTGTCATGGCTTCCTCACTAGCTTGAGTTAAAGATATAGTCCCTTCCATTCTCTTGATTGATCAGCACACATACCAAGCCAAGTCAACTGAGTTGTTTCGATTGGGGATGAGGGGTGTATTGATGCACAATTAATATAACTATTAGATTTTTAGTTTTATCTTTGGTGTTGATTCATTGCTAGCAAGCTTGGACATTACCTTGGTGGAGTCATGCAGGGACACAAGCATCGTTCCACTACCAGCAAGCCTGCTTAGTTCCCCAGTGGAGTTACTTACATCACCTCTTTGTACAGGAAGCCTTTCTCTTATTTTTCATTTATTTTATTTTTAATTTTTCAATTTTTTTTTCATTTTTAAAGAACTATGTGTAGGAACTTATTTATTTTGTGAGGCAGAAGAGGGATCCTGAATTATTGAGACTAGAAGAGGTTGTTCCTTCAAAGAAGTATGTTATATATACCTCTGATATGGGTTTCTCCTCTCACCTTACTCTACTTAACTGAGCTAACAAGGGGTTAGCTTAATATAGAAAAACCAATTAGTGTAGGTGGTACTAGTTAAAAGGGAATGTGTTTTGCTTTCACCAAGACTCACTCTGAACATAATGTATTTTCCATTAGTGTATCATAGACTGAAGAGAACAATATCTTCATGAAGAGAGAGGACAACAGATAACCAAATTTTGATAGTTGTACAAGTCCTCTTGTACTTCACCCTACTTGTCTCAATAGATAAACGTGGTTTCATGCAAAGCTAAGCCTATGGGTGCATAACAAACAAACAAGGAAGAAAGCAAAGAACAGAAGTAAATGAAAGAAAAGCATGCAAGCAAAGCAAACAAGAAAGAAAAGAAAACAAGAAGCAAACACTACTGCTACTCCTATGCTAAATAGTGCATGGGCCTACTCACATAAAGTGATATGTCCAATGTAGCCATCGGCACATTGCTTGACCTATGTTGGTGAAGGCATGGTTGACAAGAACAATAAGAAAGTAAACAAGCACACAAGAAATATAAGGTAGTAAACACCAACACGCTCGAAGTTTGAATGCATCCACAAAAAAAGAGAGAGTAAAACTGCAAGACAACCATTATTCGGGCGTACCACAGTGTTGCAATACACTATGCGTAGATGATGAGCATGTACACTCTTTTGACCATGACAAAAAAGAAAACATGAAAAAGGAAGAAAACTTATACTTAGCAAGATTGTTCATTGTGTATGATTCCTCCAATGCATGAGTGATGGGTCATGTGATGGTGGTGGAGGATGTGAAATATGTGGATGATATTGATCTTCAATGAAAACATGAGAGTGATGAGGAGCCTTGGTTATTTCAATAGATTTTTGATAGGAAGTGGAACTGTCCTCAAGATAGTGAAGACCTAATAGAACCATCAATGCGGGCTAAAGTGCCTCAACTACTTGAGGGGTTTCTACTACATCATCAGGTAGATCATCCAAGACCAGGGGCTTAGAAAGATCAATAGAAAATAAATCAGCATCGTGATCGAATGAAGGAGTAAAGAGATCACGAGAGCCATGATCATAAATTTGATATGTTCATCGACATCCTCATGATCTGGAGAAACATATAAAGGGGTTGATGAAAAACAGGATTGTTCACCCTCTGATTTTTTAGAAAGAAAAGATGATAGATTGGGAGGCTTTGAAAAGAAAGATGTTTCCTGTCTACAATCAAATGACAAAATGAAATCCACTATGTTCTGTGAATGATGGGAACTAAAAACATCATGGGATGGATTCTCACAAGAAAAATCAGAAATGACAAAATGACCAAATATATCAGGAAATAATGGATAAGGTGCAGACAGAAGGAGGTCATCATTCACCGTGGGTTCTTCTTTGGATTCCCATGCATACTCATCATAAATGATAACACAGGTTGGCTTCTTAACACCAACTTCGTCAACAACTTGATCATCATGAACAACAAGTGTGGAGTGCAGAATGGGAGAACACATCACCGTATAATCCGAAGGATCAAAGCAACGAGAGGACGAAGGTTAAGAGAACAAGTTTACCTGACAACCAACATGCTTGCAAGCCAAATCTATGCAGATATCTAGAGTAGGTGGGGTGGGAGGATGTGACAATTCAACATATGTGTGTGCACCTTCTCCCACATTGCACTGTGGAGCTAGAGCTATTTGATGAGAAGCAGGTGGAGGGTCACTTCTGACAACAACCTTGTCCGTCTTGGGTTTACAAACTCTAACACTGAGGTATGCTGGGAGGGGTTCAAATGATTCTAACACATGAGGATTTTCACAAATGTGAAGAAGATACTAGAATCTTTAATGAGGAAATTTCCAATCAATTTCATCTTCTAAGATTTGAAAACCAAGATTTTGGAAGTGTTTCCAAAATTGTAAAAGGGATTCATCAGGTTCTTTCCATAATTCCATAATTTTTTTATTGAGTTCTTTTCGGTCATAGTGAAAGAAAGCACAAGCCAACTCTTCATTCATCTCATCATAAGAGTGTATGGAGCCTGCAGAAAATGTGACACACCATTTTACTATGTGCCCTCGAAACGTGAATGCGAACAGTGAGAAGGCAATGTGATCCTCATGGATTTCATTCCTTTCACATAAACCCATGAAGGAAACATCATGACTAAGAAAGGCTACTCTACCTTCACCATCATATGTGAAACATGACAAGTCATTGTAGAGATCCTTTGACACTTCAAAATCATGTCCGTGAAACAGACATGTCAGAGGTTGAATTTTAATGTAAGTCATGAAATATGTGGAGAGATAAAAACAAATGTTGATGACTCATATTGTCATTTGGCCCTCCTTCTAGTGCAAAAAATGTTGACGGTGTTGGACTAGCCAACATGTCAAGGGATCTCATTGGTAAGAAGTCCCAACTAGACCTCAGACCATTTGGAGTAGGAGTCCCAGCAGTGGGTAGTAAAGAGATGCCTTGATTGTGATAGTCCGCAAAGGTAAGTCTGATATCTTTTCGGAAGCAAGTGTGTGACCCTGCAATGAGTAAAGTGATATGTATGGGGGTTCTAACACATGGAGGGATAAAATGAAGTGTGTCCCTTAGAAGCTTGTAATAGTATGTAGCCTAAAAGGAACACACGAGCTTAATGACATCACAAGCTGGAAACCATAATAGTCCACAATCTAAAGTGACAATTTAAACCAACAACAAGACTTCAACAAGATTCGTAAGTAGAAAGTTATTGAAGGCCAAGAAAAATTATTCAATGATAGACCACGAAGTTTTCTCCATGGTGTACATGCTACAAAAATTTAGCCATTATCTGTTAGGAGGGCATTTCAAGATGTACACAGATCATTCTACCTTAAAATACTTGGTCAATAAGCCTTTGTTACGGAGGAAAATTTTCAGATGGCTATTACTATTTCAGGAATATGACTTGGAAGTCATTGTAAAGCTAGGGAGGAAGGGTTTCCAAATGCGCAACTCTTTTGGTGCACATAGACGATGACAATTTTGCAGACATTATTCACTTCTTAACTACACGGATGGCACCAGAGGGATACATAGGCCAACAAAAGAAGGAATTAGTAGTACGTATAGTCGAATTTTCAGTCATTGTGGGACAATTGTATAAAATGGGTGCAGATGAAATATTGTGAAGATATGTGCCCGACTTTGAACGTGATAGAATTCTCATCGAAGCTCATGAGAGACATCTAGGAGGCCATTATGCAGGAAAATTAACCATGCAAAAGATTTTATGGGCAAGACTATGGTGGCCAACTTTTCACAGGGATTCCAAGGCCTACTATAAGGTGTGCGATGCATGTCAAAGAACTGGTAGACCATCGCGAAGGGACGAGTTACCACTACATCCTCAGGTGTCTTTGTAGGCATTTGAGAAGTGGGCGATTGATTTTATTGGGCCAATTCAACCCCATGGAAAGAAAAAGGGCATGCGCTACATTATCACTGTGACACAATATCTAACCAATTGGGCAGAGGCATAACCTGTAAAGGATTGCATAGGGGCTACAACGGTGAAATTATTTTTTGAATATATCCTAACAAGATTTGGATGCCCAAAAATGTTGATGAGTGACATGGGTACAAACTTTTTGAATGAAACGATTAGCGTGTTGACTAACAAATTCTAAGTCTACCATTAGAAGATTACACCCTATCACCTGCAGGAAAATGGAACTGTTGAAGATATTAAAAATATTTTGGAGAATGTTGATGAAGAACTATAACATGCAGCAGAATGAATGGGATGTATGCGTACCTACAGTGCTAGGGGAGTCTAGGACTAATTATAAGAACTTGGTAGGAAAAATGTAGTTCATATTAGTATATGGGGTTGAAGCCATTATGCCGATGGAATACATTGTGCCTAGCGTACGCATAATAGCTTTAACAGATATGGCGGATCGCGAGGCTCTGGAAGAATGGCTCGCATAGTTGATGGAGCTCGAAGAAGACTGATTTTTGGTTGGATTCCATCAAAAAGTGCAGAAGGAATGTGAAAAAGCATGGCATGATCACCATATCAAGCTTCGCACATTCATGGTAAAAGATATTGTCTTGTTATATGATAGTAAGTTCACTAAATTTCCGAGTAAGTTCCAGATGTATTGGTTAGAGCCATTTATTGCCAAGGAAATTATGGATGGTGGCACAGTTCATCTCTTGAAGCTGAATGGGGAACGCTTCCCAAGAAAAGTGAATGGGAGAAGGTTGAAATCATATACAGGGGATCTTGTACAATGACTATATGGAAGTAGGATAGTCTTAGTGCTCGAGGATGTTGCAAGGGAGTGCGGGACTATAAACTACACTCCCTACATTGGAGGATAAGGCATCGACCAAGCTGCACAAAGAGAAATGAAGATGCAAAAAATGAAGTTGCACTTAGGAAGCTGCGCCATGGGAGTAGGTAATGCACAACCCAATAGGAAAATGACCCTTAGAGTCGAAGTAAGGGATAAAATGACATAAGTGTTGCAGCAGTTTGAGAAGTAATACATACAGAGCTAGGGAGTGTCTAGAAGCATCTGTGCGAGTTGCAGATCCAAACAAGTAGAATATAGGTAGGCATTGGACAAGCTAGTGCAGAACAAGCGAGCCTGGAACTTGGGAAAAGCCAAGCAGCATAGCTAGTAAGAACCTCGGATCCCAGAACTATACCATTGCCAGACGGGTCCATTTGCATAGAGTCAGTTGAGGATCTTATTGTACTTAGTACAATTAAGGATATAGGACTAAATATAGTAGCAATCTCCCTCGAAACCCTCCATGTGCTACATAAGGAGGTGACAAATGAGTTGAGAACTAGGGAGCAGCGCACCCTCAACCTCATAAGTGTTTACAAATTCAATAATGAACAAATGCTCATTGAGAAGACATAGGCTTTGAAGGAAAAGGAAAAACTATAGGCACGTAGTTCATGTGTGGAGTCAACAGTAGCGGAGGCATGCAAGGCAATGCTTGAACTTCACATCCCGAATGATGCACAACTTGAAGCCAAAATCTAGAAGTTATCCACTGGTGTGCATGAGGCTAGAGTAGAAGTTGGACGAGTAACTTTCAAGTTTAACATAATGATTGTAGAGTTGCAGTTGAATTTGCAGCCCACGACTCTGCTTGAGGTCTGAGAGTACTGTAGAATCATAATTAATGAGGGGATGTCTACCTTCGATACCACATTCATTGGCTGTGCGGTAATGTTTCATCAGGCTATGGAGCTATGGACCAATCTGCAGGAGGATCCAAACTTGCAGATATTGAACATAGAGGTAAGGGAGATGCAGCACTAATATGATGAGGTCAGGGTGACTACACACCCTTTAGTGCCAACGTAGCACCTTGCCAAGTTATAGGAAGGAAAGTAGCTACTAGCACAACGAGAGGAAGTGCATAATAAGGAGGCCTTGCTAAAGACCAGGTTGTCGCCTTGGTTGGATGAGGCTTATCTGATCATGACCTCCATTCAAGATAAGCTTAAGGGTCTACAAAAGATGCAATGGATGATGAGGCTGGAAGTATAAGGACCAACCACTGAAAAATTGGTCGAGGAGGTTTAACGGACAACGGCACAAAGTGCTGTAGAAGTTGTAGTAATCCAGGTGGAGCTCAGGGATCTTCACAGTAAGATCACGGTGCCATCAAAGTGACTCGAGGGTGAGTCACGATCTTTGTGTTGGGGGCTTATTGGGATGGGGTCCCTTGGGTTAGTTTGGTGTTAGATAACCCAAATTTTGGTACAATTTTGTAAAATATGTAAAGTCTCCATGATTTTTGGATGTGGAGTGCGTAGATGAATAGGAATCAAAGGAGCTTAGCCTCTTGTTTTGTGTAAGTTTTGAGTTAGCTTTTGAGATTTACCCATGGTTTGTAGTCCATGGAATTATATGAAAAATACTATAACTAGGTGTTTCTTGGAGAATATAAGGGAGGAAGAAAGAAAAAGAGGGCTTAGTGGAAGAGTGAAGAGCTTAGGAGGACTTAGCTTAGAAGAAGAAACACTCTGTAGCTTAGTGCACAGAGGCCGAGGAAGAGTCTGCAACTGAGTGCGCAGACCCCTGTAGCTATGTGTGTAGGGCAGATTGAGTCTGTACTAAGATATTTTGATTAATAAAGATAATTTTGAAGTGAAGTTACTCGCAATTATATACTATTTGTTTATCTATTATCTACTTACCATTTTACATGAATTAAATGCTTTATATTTGCACCATTTCGGTTAATTGAACTTGCTTACATCTAATAATATGACTAGATAAGATTCGTGAAGTGTTAATGGTATTTTAAGTTAGTTTTGGATCAGAAGGATAGTTACGCTCAATACATCTAGATATCGAAAGCCCTAAAAGAAATATACTTGTGTGTGAAAATAGTCAATTGTTACCTATTAGCTTTTAAGAATACATTGCATTTGTTTCACATAGAATTGGAGTTAATGGAAGCTAACCATAGGGTTTAGGCTCTATTGGGAGGTTAGATCTACATGAGGGTAGATTTGGGGTATATAAAGACATCACAATCATCTCTGGATGTAGAAACTTGGTTCTTGTATCCCCCCATACTGCTTCGAGTGAGACTGCAACCTGTGCTACGCGGGTTGTTGCCGAAAGGGATAGTAGTGTAGGGTTTTGTTGGTTCATGCAACTAACTCTGAACCTGGGTCAGGACCCCCTAAGCCAACAATAACTAAACTTGATGTTGTCCAACGACGTGTTGTTCTGATGCCAGAGGAAGGTGTTAATTTTGTCGTGATTGCAAATGTTGCAGTTTATTCTCTTTTCTCTGTGGAGAAGCTTTGTGCTGAAAATGATGCTTTGCTTTGGGCATGTGGTGCAAAAAAAATGAAGGTCGACTTCTATATTTGATTTCAATTAAAGGCCATGTTGTTTTGACATGCATTTTGGAATTGTTCAATTTTGTAATTTCAAATTAGATACTTTTGACTACAAATACCTTAAGGTACTTGACATGGTACTTGAACGGATTGTGACACTAGCACTTCATGTTGCTCTCTATTGCTTTGTTCATCAACATTGTAGTGGGTAATTTGGTGATAAGGACCTTGGATGATTACCTATACCACTCTACGGTGGTAACTCACACACCATTGGGAGAAAATTTTCAACTAATTATGGAAAGAGTGGTATTGGGAGCTATGTGGCATCTGAACCTTCCGGTTTTTGCAAACATTTTAGCTTTACAGAGATATAAGAGTCTCCCAAAAACTTTGATGAGTCACGGATTCTTTTTGTTGGTAGTTTTGGGAAAGCTTATGAAGGAGAGATCTACAATGGTGGTGTGAAAGTTACAGTTAAGAGAGGAAACTTGCAAGCAAGACAAGGCATCCATGAGTTCCAAGAAAAAAATAGAGATGCTTTCTAAGCTCAAGCATCGGCATTTTGTCTCTCTTATTGGTTACTGCGAATAAAATTTTGCGATGATTTTATTTTATGATTACATGGCCAAGGAACCACTGCGAGGGCACTTGTATGGTAACAACAATTCAACTTCTTTGTCATGGAAGTAAAGATTAGAAATATGTATTGGGGATTCTCAAGGTCTTCATTGTCTTCACACATGGGTTACTCATACCACAATACATTGGGATGTCAAGACCACATATATACTTCTTGATGACAACTTAGTTGCAAAAATTTCAGATTTTGGATTATAAAATATTTGGACAACTCTTGACCATACTCATGTTAGCATTGTGGTCAAAGGTAACTCTAGATACCTAGACCAAGATTATTATCGTAGGTAGTATCTCACTGAGAATTCAAATGTTTATTCATTTGGTATTGTGTTATTTGAGGTGTTGTATGCTTGACCTGTTATTAATCCTTCTCTTCCTAGAGAACAGGTAAACATTGCTAAATGGGCATTGCATTACTGGAGAAAGGGAATTATGGGAACAAATTATAGATCCTTATTTGAAAGAGAAAATAAATCCTAAGTCCCTTGAGAAGTATGGGGGGCACTGGGTAGCTGAAAAGTGTTTTCCAGAGGAAAGAGTTGAAAGGCCAACTATGGAAGATGTGCTTTGGAATCTAGAAAGTGATTTGCATCTCTAAGAAACTGCAATAGAGAATAAACTGGTTGATGACAATGCAAATAACTTTGTAGAGATATCTCCTGAATACAACTCAAACAACATAAAAAATTATGTTGTTTATGGGCCCAAGACTATCAAAAACACCGGATGCCATAGTTTGGCAAGTGAGGATATGGATGATGTAACTCAAAGTGTTGTTTATTCCCAACTAGTGAATCCACAAGGGATGTAATTGAATTGACAGGTAAGAATTTTGTGTTTCTATATTGGGAGACTGTTGTGAGAGCCAGAGCCAGAAAAATTTCTTCTTCTTGCAAGAGATATTGTTGTATATGGAGCTAGGATTTTTTCTTTGAACTTGAAGACATGGCAGCCTAATCAATCTTATTTTGTGATTCACATATTAGAATGATCCTTTTTTGTTGTGCCATTGCTAGTATTTCTCTTCCTAGCATGTGCCGCTATGATATTTGTGTTTATTTTTTAACCTTTTATTAATACTTTAAAGATATCAAAGTCTACTCCCCTTTTACTGTTATTTGTTTCAGTTTCCTACCAAGTTTCTCATTGTCTAATGTTTTGTCTTGTAGTTTTTGACATTCCATTGTGTGTCTTTTGTTGCCATATGTGGTCCGTCTTCCACTTTTGTTGCCTAATGGTTAAGAACATGTTACAAAGGGGGTAGAGTATGCACACCTTCTTAGAATTTAGCAGTCAAATTGTTGCACAAAGGCGAGTCACTTGTCTCACAAACAAGGGCAAAGTGGGAGAACAACAAAGAAATCATGTATAAGAGAAACCAACAGTTAAGAGTTTGTAAGAATAACTAATAGAGTTCAAATAATATCTGCATGAATGTAAGAGAACTATGTCCTTAAAATGACTAAGGAATCCCCTAAAAGGGAAGCTTTTTATGAAATCAAACATGACACTTCTTGTGCACAAAAATCCAATATCTTTGTTACCTGCATGAATTATAGGAAACTGCTAACAACCACTTTATGATGCATGTGATAGAGGCATAAAGACATAAACCATCTTGGAAGAAGTGAATTTATAGATAAATACCAGAAACCAAGGTAAGAAGTAGAGAAAAGGGGCTAAAATTTTATTGCAAATTGCTTGGAATTCAGAAAATGTAGTAAAGTGGACCCCGAAAGGCCTAATTTAAGATGCATGAACATACAACTCTTAAGTGGGAAACAAGGACTAAATGGTAAACTGATAAGGTGGAACCCCATCAGAATTCCCTATGATTTGATCTACTTGGTCCACGTGTATGTATCCAATCTCAATTATGATTGCATGAAAAAATATAGGTTTCTCCATTTGACCAACCAACTGCTTCTAGAGATTTCCCAGAATAAATACTTGCACAATAGACTTTAATATTGATTATATGCATTTATTTCAATTCGGTTATTTGAATTTTGTATTATTTCTACTAATATAAAAAAATATTCATAATTCAAGGAAGAAATAAATGTTGTAAAAACATTATGTTTATGAATAAAATTTAAGATTGTTCATATGCAACCCATTATATTATAGGAGAGCATGCTAGGATATTGGCATGGTACTTGAATGGACTCTTGATTGGAGAAATGGTTATAATGGGAGTGGCCTTTTCTTCTCTCCTGTGTTCTTCTGGGTCTAATTTTTATCTAAGAAAGGATTCAAAGAGGAAAAGGAATATAGAGAGATGGAGCAACTTCCCAAGAACCAAATAGGTATTCACTTTGCAAATTTGAAATTATCTATATAATATATATATAATAATATGATAATATATATAATATATATAATATATATAGATATATATATATATAAGATATAATATAATATATATATAATTACTAATATAATATTATATATATATAGATAGAAAAGATAGATATATATCAAACAAAATTGTTCTCTTTGATTATTTTTTGGTTTTAGGAAATATAAAAAGTTCTTATCTTTTGATCTGAGGATTGGAGAGAATTTTCAACTCCCTGTTAATCCTTACCTCCTTTGTAGGTAAGCACTACATTCTAGTATTAATTATTAAAGGTTTTTAAAGGAGAATTCCATGCCAAATTCCTTCTTTCTTTATGTTAAATGTGATAATAATTCCAAACATAAATCTCTAGAAAATATGTTCTATGTAAAAGGCCTCAAAATGGAAAAAAATCTGAATCTCACAGATCTGGTAATAATCTTTTCCCACTGCGGTTTGACAATGGTCAGTTTGTATAATATACTAACAATTGTGTCCTCTCCATGTTGAAATTAATCATGATACTGTGTTGTCATGAAAGCTCTCAAATCAGTGTATTGATGCCTCCAGAATTTCTACTACAGGTCTATGATTTTTCATAGAAATAGAGAAATTCACCCACTATTCCTATTTAGATTTTCCTATAAGTAAACATAATCATTTCAAACCATGTGAACCGATTGTGTACTCCAAGTTTCTTTAAATAAAATAATAAGCTTCCTTTGAACTTGTATGCAAAATGAGGCCCTCTATTAGCAACTTTATCATCTACAAGTATGCACATCATGTGTAAATATCTGGAGAGAATGAGATGTCTCTTCTTAGTAGGATCTCTTGAAATCTCCATTATCATTTAGACACAAATATATATAGGGCATATGATATGTGTTACCATGGTTAGAACCCTATATCCTTCATAAATCAGGTCGATCTAGCCAAGTGAAGGGGTATGTCCCTTAGCTTATTTTAGCCCATTCAACTAGTATAAATACATTATGTGAAATTTCCTTTTTATCACCAAGCCAGATTTTCTTCATATTTCTCATGGTAGCAAGTAGACATAACCAAGAATAAGGAGGAAAATTTAGATGGTAGCAAGAGAGAAAGCTACAATAAGAGAGATGTTCGTAGGCCACAAGAGCTGCAGGTCACAAAGGCCCCAAGCTATAGGGGCCACAGGGCTTGATGAAAACTTCTAAGAGGATGGGCAAAGGTCTAATGGGTATTGAAAAATTGACTTGATGTAGTTATTATTATGTTCGTAATACAACCCTTTCAAGATCTCAACGAGAGGCAACTTATTTTGAGTTACCGTGTTTCAAGTCCATTTATATTAAATAAATTATAATATCTATGGCCTTGTAATGGAAGCATGTGCTTTGCAATGGGCATGTTAGAATGGGATTTTGGGTTTTAAAGAGAATTTACTTTCTTAAAACATAACTTGGATTGATGTACCTATTTACAAACTTGGCATCTCTCATCTTTTAAATTCTTTTAATAATACTACTATTCTTTGGTCACTATGGGGGCATTCTACATGAGATTGCTTCTTCTTCTTTTCCTTTTGTAAGTTTGGTAGTGGTGAGGGTATATCATGGTCATGTCCAAGAATAACACCTGAATAGTGTGGGGAATTAAACTGATGACTTAATATCAAGGAGTGCCTTAACAACGCACCCAATCGCTATCTATCTAAGACCCCATGGACCTACATGAGATTGCTTCATTTGACAAATTTGTTTACCTTTTACTTGTAAAGGGCTTTGTATCCAACATGGAGGAGTGGATGGAGGCTTTTGAATGCATAATAACAAAGTTACTCTAAATCCTCCTTTTAGTCTTATTAATACGTAACCTCTAGAGGTACAATTTCTAGCAAAAAGGCACAAATAGAATTTTTCTTGGTTGATTAAAAAAAACAATAATATTCACCCATGAGGCAAACATTTAGACAAAAATAAAAGAAAATTACTCATGCAATAAGCTTAAAACCTAATCAACCCATGTAAGAACGTATTCAGAATTACAATAGATATTACCAAGGACAGATGGAATTGACATTAGAGAGTAGAACCATGAGGCATTCTTCTTGCATTGTCATGAATGTCATCCCTTCTTCCCTCATATTAATATTATTATTGTTCTCACTTACATCAACTTTACTTTCATGCCATTCATTTTTTGCTTGGATTCCTCTCATTGATTACTTAATATTCTCTCTTGAACCCCTCATCTACTATCCTTTAATCTTCTCATCGCTCTTTCACTCTTCATATCCTCTCTCTTGCATGGGGTCATCTCTGACTCTCAACTATGTTAAGTTTTGTCTCTTCCATCTCCTAAACTTTTACGTTTTTGACGTGACTTTTCCATTCTCTTTACTCCTCTTGATCCTCAGCTAACTTAATAAGGCATGTTTTATATGTTTTGGAGTTTTTGTTTTTGTTTTGTTTTGTTTCATTTTTTTGGTTTTTTTGTTTTTGTTTTTGTTTTTTTTTGTTTGTTTTG
>APFE031445027.1:57349-85687 GCA_000404065.3 Pinus taeda
TTTATTTATTTTTGGTTGAGGCTCTAATTTTGTTTTCATTTAATAAATTCATCATTAACTTTTTGTAGTACATGGAAATTTTTCCAGTCATATGATTTCACACGATATTTTCTATGAAGTGATCTCCATGGCTTTAGCATTCTGAACATGTGTTTAACACTATTCGTTTTTGTTTAAAGCCTTCATCTTCAGCAATATTGGTGTACCTGGATCAAATTGAAAGTCCTATCTTTGTCCCACTTCTAGGATTATTTTTATAATAACTAACAATTTTAACTTCCATTACATGAAATTTTTCTTTAGAAACCTTGGAGACAACAATTTTCCTTCCAAAAATCCTCACCATATGGCTTAGCTTCTAGTACGATACCTTTCAAAACAAAATTGTAATCATCATTCCTTATGTAAAGACTATCACTGAAAAGATACAATTAGCACTCATCTTTCAATGATGGAGAACATCAATTTATTTGAACAAGTCTTCTTGTGATTTTCCTATTTTCTTTATTATTTTCAATACAATTTATTGCTCAATTATGTTTGTAGGCTAGACCGATACTATTGCAGAAGCTATGATTAAGGGACTTCCAATGATTCTCAATAACTTCATTGTGGGCAAGGTACTATGAAAAACCTATAAGCTATTTTTTCATTTGAAATGTGATACATAATATGTTCCATGAGAACCCTGTGAAGCCTTAGTAATTTTTTATGATAATTATAAAATCAGTAGCCCAAGGAATCTAGAATCCTAGTAGGCTTTACCACATTTATTGAATTTACTTTAAAATGGGGTACCTCCAAGCCATGATTATAGTCAGTTATGCAATATCAAAGCACCAATCATTTCAATGCAATCAAACAAGCCTCCATGCCCTCATCCATTTTTTGGATTGTAGTAAAAAAGAAAGACATTTTGAGTTTATGGGTATTTCCAGTGATTTAAGCCTTCAACTTACGTGGTGTCTAGAAACATTTAAAATAAAATGGCATGTAATCTTGGTTAAAACTTTAGAAAACATGAATGGAAAAGAGAATATGCCACAAAATCTCAAAGAATAGTTCTCGAGAATGTTGACATTCATAAGGAAATGAAGGGATCACATGGAACCGACCTGTAAACTCTATTTATTGCAATAAAAAATATGAAAACAACATTAATGAAGCGTATCATACAACCTTAACAAATGTGTTCTACAGCTGATTCACAAGCATGCTAATGAGAGAATGCATAAGTGTATTAGAGAGAAGAAAGGAAAACCAAGCACAAGAGAGAAAACACTTGATATGGTGCTCATAAGCTAAAGAATGAATCATTTTTTTCTTAGAATTATGAACTTACAAATAACTCTTGAGTGTGTATTTCCACACAACTCAAGAGGAATGGTGAACTCCTTAAGATGGGTTTTTGGTCCACATAATGACTAAGTTGGTCCTAACCACTTAGATATATAATAATTTTTTGTTGACTATGTTGGTTTTAAGCCAAACCCTAAAACCACACTAATACAAAATAATAATGAATTGAAAGTGAGGTTTTCCATGGTTCTATGTGAATATTACATCGTCATTTTAACATTGTAATGTATTCAATACCCTCTGTGCAGTTTCAGGATATGGGGTTCTTCATGAAACCACCAAATTTTCACTCCAAATTGTTTATGTGATACATTTCCTCACTGCCTTGCTATCAGGAATTAATACTTGCGAGAATGTCAATGCAAAATTGTGCAAGAATAATTAATCATTCAGTCATAGTGGCACCATTATAATTGTAGGTTTATGCATGCAAGAAGTATTGAAAAAATTACAAAGTTATAAATTTCATAACATAAACAACATTAATTCAATACAATTCACAAGTTCATTCAGGAACACATATCTGTCTAGAAAGTGTCCATTATATGTATATATATATCTATATATATATATATATACTACTATATATATAATGGCAATTAAGCCTCGATTACCGGGTTCTCTTGACTCATTCTAATACCATGCTGCCATCTTGTTCCTTATAATCCACATGGCTCTCTATGTTATAGTTTCAAGCACGAATTGATTTAATGTACTTTACGATTCATTAGGAACACATATATGTCTAGAAGTGTCCATTAAATCTCTCTCTCTCTGCTCTCTTCTTCTCTCTCTATAGAAAGTGTCCATTATATATATATATATATATCTATATGGAAATTAAGCACTCAAATAACATGGTTTCTCTGACTCGATTCTACCATGCCTGCCACTTGTTCCTTAAACTCCACATGGCTCCTCCATGTTATATTTCATCACAATTGATTTCTGTAACTTTATGTGGCCTGACATATGCAGATTTATAGGTAACCTAGATTTAATATGTGGCCTACAAGTTGAAAATCTTTGTAAGAATATGCTTGAGTTCCTCGCATTAGTACCCAAGTCTGATGATGATGATAATTCCATGGATGTTGAACAAGGCAAATCTCTAAAATACCATTCTTAGGTGATGCTTTGTGCATGTATTTCATTTAGGTGATTTGAATTATGCATTATTTCTATTAATCCAATAAAATATTCATAATGCAAGGAAGGAAGAGATGTTGTAAAAGAAAAATGTCTATAAATAGACATTAAGACTGATTTTATGCATTTATTTCATTTAGGTGATTTGAATTTTGTATTATTTTGGGTACTCTAATAAAATATTCATAATGCAAGGAAGAAATGTTGTAAAATCAGTATGTTTATGAATAAACTTTAAGTCTGATAATATGGATCCATTAGATTTCAGCAAAGCATGCTAGGACATTGGCATGGTACTTGAATGGACTCCTGATTGGAGCAATGATTACAATGGGAGTGGCTCTTTTTGTTCTCCTTATTCTTGTGGGTTTGGTCTTTATATAAAAATGGAGTCAAAGAGGAAAATATAAATAGAAAGATGGAGCAACTACCCAAGAACCAAACAAGTATCCACTTTGCAGACTTGAAATATATATATATATATATATATATATATATATAATATATATATTATATATAATATAATAATTAAAAATGTTGTCTTTGATCATTCTTTATCTTCTAGGAAAGCTTTAAGGAATGATATTCAAAAACTGTTTACTTCTTTGGCAATTTTCCAAACATTAGATTGTTATCGATAAAAATGCCTCTTTCAAAACATAGCTTATTACATTGCATGGTTATTTTCCATACACATTCGAGGATATTATAAAAAAGATAGAGATGGTTGATGGCACTAAGATCATTAATTCTTGGGGATTTAGAACTTTGTACAAGTTGTTGATGGAACTTTTGTTGCCTAATGGTTAAGAACATGTTACGAAGGGGGTTGAGCATGCACACCTGCATAGAATTTAGCAGTCAAATTACCGCACAGAAGTGGGTCCCTTGTCTCATAAACAAGGGCAAAGTGGGAAAGAAGTTTAGAAATCAGATTTAAAAGAAGCCAACAATTAAGAGTTTGTAAGAATAGCTAATAGATTTCAAAGAATATCTACACGAGTTTAAGAGAAGTATGTCCTTAAAATGACTAAGGAATCCCCCAAAGTGGAAGATTTTTATGAAATCAAACATGACACTTATTGTCCATAAAAATCCAATATATTTGATGTCTGCATGAATCACAGGAAGCTGCTAATAAACACATTCTGATACACATGAAAAAGGAATAGAGACATGAACCATCCTAGAAAAGGTGACTTTACAGGGAAATGCTAAAAACCAAGGCAAGAAGCTAAGAAAAGGGGCTAACATTTAATTGAAAACTCCAATAGAATTCATCAAATCCAATAAATGTAAAATCCAACATTTTTCGTCATATTTATTTAGTTATTAATTGGTTTTCTCGGGTGACCATATAGCAATATATTTTGTTGTTTATTTGGTCATTAATTGTGGTAATTAATGTCTAAATCAATAACTAAATTAATGATCAAATTTATACCTAAATATACTACTAGACGATGAAATTGAGACAACCAATTAATGACTAAGCTAAAAATGACTAAAAGTTGGCCGAATTATAAGATACTGCAAATTAGCTACTACTGCTCACCGACTGAAAGATGGTCATTTATATGCAAATTTTAGTCATTTTTTTAGTAATTAATTAGCCATTTTGTACTAGTGTATAAATTACCTCATGTGGTGGATGGAAGGATTTTTTTATCAAACAAGTGGATGACCAGGAATTCATCAGCTTCCTTCAATAGAACATCATCTAAAGGTTTGGAGTTCCTGTATCACTTATTTTTTACAATGCAAGTTATCTTCATTGAAAATGCATGATTTTACATTGCAATATGGTATTGTGCTTAAGAATTCATCTTACTACTTCCTGTAGGGAATGGTCTTACTGAATCCACAAACAAGAATCTTATTCACATCATCAAAAAGACCATTTACTCTAAGTAGTGAAACTGGCATTCCACCCTTGTGAATGCACTTTGGGTTGACCGAGTTACACCTAAGCCCTCTCTCAACAAATATCTAGACTTCCTTGTATACAGTAAAGAAGTCATCCTGCCACCCAATATCTACTTTCCTGTGCTTCAATTATCCAAAGAGTCCTGGGGCAAGCCATGTCTATTGATTCAGCATAGGATGGACACATTATACAAGTTACAAGAAGAACAGAAGAAAGAAAAATAAAAATATACACTCCACCAAAATTGTATCAAGAGATGGTTCAATCGTAAGTTTGCAGGGAACACTAGCTTTGTTATGGGTGACTTAGCCTTGAAATGGGATATACCCCATGAAGACAAAGGAAAACACATGAAATTCCAATCTCTGTGGATTGGCCCGTACACAGTTCATGAAAAACTAGGCCAACACAAGTGTCTCTTGCAATCACTTGATAGGAGGATTGAAAACCTTCCTGTCAATGGCCAAGATTTAAAATGTTATTTTCAGTGATCTGGGACTGTACCCGACCCTGTACATAGCATGCTTACTGTTGCTTTATTATTTTGTTGTTTCGTTTTCCTGCTTTACTTTCTTGTTTTTGCTTTGTTTTCTTTGCTGGGTTTTAGTTGTCTTGTCATTTTTCTTTTTGTAAATAGGTGTTGTCCTATACTATTATGAATTTTGAATAAGTATGTGGCTAATTTTAAAGAGTCTTGTGAAACTGCAACACTTGGCGAGTCCTGTGTCCGTCTTCTTTGTGCTTCGTTGTAAATTTTGGCCGACAAAGCCTGGATAGAAAATACAAACCATTTGTAAGGGAAGCTCTAGTCAAACCATGAAGCTATGTCCAAACTGGGAAACCCCATGCCTGTACTTAGTCTTCTTCTCTGTGTGCTCAAGCTTAATCCAACTAGTAGGAACGAAGAAGGGGAAAGATATAAACCAACAAACCTAAACCAGAGGTCTTATATGCTTCTCTCGGGAACAACCTCTTCTGCTCTCAATAAGTCAGGATCCCTCTTCCACCCCAAAAACGAAATAAGAGCCCGTGCATAGTCCCTTTTAAGAAATACAAAGGCAAAAGAAGAGAAAGACTTCCTACGCAGAGAGGTGAAGCAGGAAACTCCACCAGGGTACTGACTAGGCTCGCTGGCAGTGGAGTAATGCTTGTGTTCCCATGTGAATCCACCAGGGTACTGTCCAGGACTACTAGCAGTAGACCAACACCAAAGATGAAAACTTATACTCTGTGAATCTTAAGCTCACGAACCAAACTACCCTTCCTAATTTTGAAACATTGTGATCTAGCTGAAAACCTTGTTGTGTTTGATTGAGTTGGTACAAGGTGAACCATATTTGTCCATAGGGTAAGTGGGGAAGCCAAAATAACTTGAACAACTAAACAATAATTCCTAAAAGGCCGAGGCCCTGTGCTACAAATGAATCGAAATAGAGAAGCTGATATTTAACTAGTGTGTCAACAAGTGTTGTAGTAGCTGGAACACCCTCCAAAATTTTGGCGTGCATCCAAATTTCAGAGCCTTCCTTAGTTTTTACCTTGATGGTCGCAAACACTCGAGCTCATCCCATGAGCTCTTGTTGAGTTTTCACACCCTCTTCACTTGATCGATCATTGATTATATTTTGGCATGTTGATCACTATGTCATGCTTCCATGTTTGTTCCAGCATTTTGAAGGTTCGTCTTTATGTGTATGAGTTGATTTCACTTTATCGACATCAATTGCACTCACATACTAAGTTGTAAACACTATCGCACAAGTGTCGTCATGGTTGTTCGAAGATACATTTCAATTGTCACACTTGCCGCTCTCAACCTTCGAGTTAGTCTCACTGAGCAAACGATGTCTTGTTGGTTTGAGCTGTCTTTTCGTCGAGTCACTAAGTGTTTGATCAGATTGTCATGTTTGCATGAGTACACTTGCTTTCACAATTAGTCAATTTTCCTGAAAAACTATCGACCGAACAACCTCTGTCATCTGGACCTGATCTTAGTGGCATTGCACTACTGCCCAGAGCTACACAAAGCTTGAGGTTGTCCTCCGGGAAGCCTGCTCTACAAAATTCTAGAATTGAGCTAGCTGATTGAATCCTAAAATTGCAAAGAAGTTGTCCGAAAAGCCGATCCACTTTGTGCTTCTTGCAAGACCTTCCATCAAACCTCCTGCTGGTCAACTAGAGAAATAACTTTAGTTGTGACCCTAGGCAACCATCTCAGAAATTGCGTAGAGATGTCCTGTCCTACCATTCCTTCCTACTTTGCAACCAACCCAGGAATTACACAGAACTTTCATGTCCTTCCAGCCCTTCTTCCCCGCTCTACAACCAACTTAGGAAATTTGTAGAGCTGTCATGTCCAACCCTTCTTCCCTGCTATGAAACCAACTCAGAAAATTTGGATAACTGTTCTGACCCACACTGTATCTTAGGATTGTGAAGTTTTGACCAGGAGCTCCCGCAGCCTGACTTTGTGATCCTCTGGAAAATTGCGTATATTTTTATGCCAGTGCCTCTTTGCTATCTTCACTGTCCTCTGCAGAGAAATTGAATAGATTCCATCTAGATGACCTACCCAGTGCTCCCTTGAAATATTACATAGATTGGCCCAGTAGCTCCTCAACACCCCACTTGACCTTCCTCTCAGAAACTGTGCAGTTTTACCTCACAACTATCACTATTGTCTCGAACCATGAAAACATGTCTCCCAGTGACATCTACAGAGTTTTTCCTAAGAGTGCTCTGGAGCCTCGCATCATGGCCTGTGTTGTGCTCTCCACAGTCTCAGTGCTTTGTCCCTTTGTTGGCCACCTGAACTGAAAAGGAAAATAATGTATCATGGTAGACTAGGGGATTTTTGGATTTGATGTCATCTCGCCATGAGTGGCTGCAAGAGAATATACATCAATGAAACATTGCGACGAATAAGATGGAAAAGAGGTGCATGTTAGAAGAATTTTTCGTGGTTGGACGAACACATGAAGTACAATGAGCAAGCAAGTGAAAGGGACACATTCACATGCATTGTCAAGCAAATACCAAGACCATCAAATACCCCACACACTTTGCCATATAGAGGTGAAAACATGTTACACAAGAGCCTATCATCACTCAACATCACGACAGCTTGACACAGACACCACAGTCAGCCAATACACATCAGTAGTGTCATGTCGAGTTGTGTTATGAGTTGTCTCGGCCACATGACTACTATGGGCCATACTTGTTGTAATCAATGTAATGTAGAGTGGAAGTCGAAGAGACCCACATATGAAGTCGAAGAGTCATGTGAAGTCGAAAAGTCATAGGAAGTCAAACATTCATGAGGGAAGTCGAAGAGTCACAAGGGTTAGTTATAGACCCTTAGTTATATATACCCCCTCATTATATGAGCAAGGAATTTTCACCTTGACTCCTCTGACAATATAGCCTTGAGATTCTGTAATTTGTTCTAAGGAGTGAGGAGTGGCTCCCATGTCCCACTATTGGGACTAGTGATGTATGGTGTATATATGTGTCTTGGATCTTTTTCTTAATTCAGAAGCTTGTCTCAGGCCAACACATTTTCATGCATGTTCTGTATCTGTTTGTAAGACTACTCTATAAATGTTTGCTTAATCTGTACTAAAATAGTTGAATTACTTCGGTTATTTTAGTACTCATATTGTTGAATATGTGTTGTATTGTTTGCCACAGTTGTCTCGTCCTTATGGACTACTCTGTCGGACATTAGACAAATCATCTTCGTGTATTTTTTGGTGTTAATGATCATCACCCTCGTGTGTGTTTCTTCTTAGGTTGGGACTATTCCCTCTCATCGAGAGACTCACTTTTACCTCCCCCTTTTGACAGTGAAATAACCCAAACACAGAGTTTCATTAAGCACTCACGAGGCACACTTACTTCACTTTCTTGAAGTTAGAAGCATAACACTCTCATGTGCTGAATAACAAGAGCTAAGGCAAATCTGTAAGAGAATGGAAACCAGACCATCATACCAGATGGGACTCCTACACCAAATGGTGTGAGGTCTAGTTGAGACTTCATACCGAGGAGATCCTCTGAATGTTGACAAGTCCAACACCATTAACAAGTAGATTAACGAAATAAATCAAAATAAAAAACATTTAAACTTATAATTGGAAGTTCTAAACTTAGTTTCTTGGAAAGTCATAATTTCGAAGATAAAGAATAATCTACTTTCAACACATTCATAATTCACAAGGAACTTAATACAACAAACATTTTACCAAAAATAGTTTTTTTTGGATGGATATAGGATACGTATATTATGAAAAATTTGCTGACAATACTTTTCAAAGTGCACATTTAGTGTATTTATACGACTCGTGCTCTCAAGTTTCCACTGGTGCTTTATATTTTCAGGTTATGGGTTTAGATCATCTACTTCTTTTTGTTGGTCTTTCACCGGGGTTCTTTTATGGATATTGTCGATGGCATCATTCCTCTAATGGTGTTCTTTTCTTCTGGTTGGCCATGCACTCATATAACCAATCGTTAATACTTTTTGATTCCAACGGTGTAACTCTGACAAGGACAAAATGCTTGAGTTGAATCAACTGAAATGTGCTGTTGAATTCCTAGCTTCTTTTTCCATAAAAGAATTTGAGCAATTTTTTTTATCGTTCTTGCAGAATATCTTTAGTTTTAAAAATTGGCAGGTTTCTGTTAGATGTAGAGGATGAGGAAATGCTCTGTTTAACTAAGGTCTCAGACAGAGTCATTTCAGTTTCCGGAGATGAAGCAAAGAATTACCATGTTACACCTAAAACTAATAACCCTGTTCCACCAAAAATTAAAGAAGAAATATTCTCTATGCGGTAGAAATGTTCGCATCTAAAAATTTACAGATAACTACAAATTAAGTTGAACAAAAATTAAAGAAAAAATATTTTCTATGCCGTAGAAATGTTTGCACCTAAATAGTTAAAAATAACTACACATTGCGTTGAGCTGGATATGTTCGGGATCTACAACTCTGCATTATTGATTCGTTTTCTACTACACGTATTTTCTCATGCCTGCAAGCATGCACCTTTTGTGTAATAATATCATTTATCTCATTCCACTCAAATTTTGAACAAGGGAAAAAGGGACAAAACAACATAAATCAAATGGATTTTTGAACAGATGTACTTTATCTACAAAACATCAAAGGAATATATGTTAATGGAGATAAAAAAAAGCTAATACTATTTGGAAATAGACCCACTTATAAACTTAATTTTTAAATATATAAAAATTTAATAAATAAACATATAATTAGAAATAAAAATATTTCTAAAAATGTGAAATACATTAAAATATACATATAAATTTTAATTTATTAAATTAAATTAATTCATATCAATAATTATTATTTGGCATTAAATTAATTTAATAAATTTGGCTAAAAAAATAATATTTACTATAAAATAATATATATATATAATATATATATATATATAATATATTATTATGATGATGATGATGGTGGTTAAAGACTAAACATTGGTCTATCGGATTTAAAGAAGCAAATTATTTATTTTGATTTAAGATTTTATTCCTATACTCATAAAGCTTGGAGAGAAGCCTCCCGAGCTCACTATAATTTTGACATTGTAAAAGTCTAGGAAGGTCAGTATTGTAACAAAGATTGTGAAACTAAGATCTAATGTGGTTGTACGCGGGGCACTCTAAGAGGAAGTGGTTTTCATCCTCGATGTTCCTATTCTCACATATATGGCAGATCCTTTCCATCCATGGCGTTTTAGGAACTGCTCAACGACCTGTTTCACTATGGAGCTCATGAGAATTCGTTCTAATCTTTGATATATTAATTTTCTTCTTTGAGCTAGTTAAAATAGAGAGATACTTTTGATCTTCTAGGGTGGAGTTGATGACCTTCTTATAATAACTTAATTTTCTTTTAGCCACTAAATCTTTCTCACACCACATGTTTTCTTTGAACTTAGAAGTAACAATATCTTTAATGTTATTTATGTTTTGCAATGCATCGTTCTCATTGATATCCCAATAGTTTAACCAGGCCCTTGTGTCTTTATGGCACCCCTGATTGAGCCTTAGGTGGTTTTGGTTGGAATTTAAAGCTAGCTTAGGAAGTCTATGATCGTCTATGTTATTGAGTTTGTGCTTGTACAACAGAAACATAATCATAGCTAGGCTCTCAATAGGGGAAATACCTGCTTCTATAAGGAGAATAGGATATGGTGTATTACTTTTAATTTTCAGGTTATAAGTTCTAAAACGCTTCTGGATTTGCTCAATCTTTCTCCATGATTCTCTGGAGATGCTGCAACCCCAAACTTCACAGCCATATAAGATAACAGGAGTGACTAAAGTTTCAAAGAGGAACCTCTTTTTATCCCACATTACGAGGTTTGCTGTTTTACAATTATTTTCAAAACCAAAATAAGCTTTCCACCCCCAATTAATCCTTTTCTTAATGCTATAATTCCAGTTGAGCTTGTGATGAATATCAATTCCTAGGTACTTGTAAGAATACACTTCCTTCAAGTTATTATTGTCATACATAAAATTAGCGTAAGTGTCCCTCTTGGATTTGATAATCATAACTTTTTTTTTGTCAGTGTTAACAGTCATACCCATGGTAGAGCAGAAATCCTTAAGAAGCCTGAGTTGCTTATCAAGATCAGATGGGCACCTTGCCAAAAGAACAATATCATCAGCATAGAGAAGAATGATGATGACTATCCCAGCTAAGATCATGCCATCACATCCTGCTTCCTTTAAATAGCCTTCGAGCTTATCAATGTAAATGCCAAACAGGGTAGGGGAGAGGGGGCAACCTTGTTTAACTCCGATGTTACACTTAATATCTTTTGACCACCCCTCATTGCTCTTTAGCTTCACAATTGCATTATCGTATAACCTTATAGCTGCAGTTCTCAACTTGAGAGGAACCTTTAGCTCTTCTAATCTATTCCAAAGGTTGTATCTAGGAACCGTATTCAAAGCTTTTCTAAAGTCCACAAAGCAACAAAATAAATTGGATTTATCATTACGACATTCCTCTGCAATGATCCTAAGCGTAATGAGGTGGTACGTTGTTGAGTATGCCTTCTGAAACCTGCTTGGCCTTTAGCCCGCTTACTTTCACTTTCAAGCCATATGCTTAACTTCTTTTCCAAAATACTACCATATAACTTGGCTAAGAGAGGATTGATCATAATTGTCCAATAATTAGAGGGGTTATTTGTGTCCCCACTTTTAAAAATAGGGATAATGAGGCTCTCAATCCAAGGTTTAGGGAACCCTTGCTTGACTGCTTGATTGAAAAGCTTGTGGATGTGGGGGATGAGGACAGGACCTTCAATTTTTAAGATTTCCGCCTGGTAACCTTCAATGTCCTTAGCTTTCCCATTAGCGAGGCGATTAACCCCAAACTTAATGTCTTCTAAAGCGAAAACTTCTTTTGTTGTGAGCAGGGTTTCCAAATTATCCATGAAATTTGGAGATTCATAAAGCTTTTTAAGATAGGAATTCCAATCGTGAAGAGCAATTTTATTATTATCTTTAGTCTTCCTAGTCAGAATCTACCTCCAAAATTTCTTAAACATTAAATATATTTTAAAAATTGAACAAAAATCCAGGTACCTCATTTCACGAGAGTTGGATCGTATTAAAACTCTACTCATATTTATCATTTCACGAAATTAAAATTGTACATATATTTAGAATTTCTATCCCATTTTTATCAAAACAATAGCGGTAAGAAAACTTCCGTTGTTTTAAAATTATTTCTCCAGAAAAATTACTTTGCATTTTAACTTTGAACAACTCCTTTGCCATGGAAAAGAGTGAGGGTTCTTCCTTGAAAAAGAGAGGATTATTCTTCCCACATAGTTTTTATTTTATATATGAGGGATTTTCATAGTTGCATCATTATTTTGATAAAAATAATTATACAAAAATCATTTTGAACCTATATCGATATCTTTGTTTGTGCTTATCTGTTTGTGTCTGTATGTATTGATTTCAATCATATCTTTTTGTCAATGAAACACAGATATGGAGAACAATGATGGTCTGTATTACATTTCAACGATTAAAACTATTGTAGAAACCATTAGTTTTGTTGCTTATTGCTAAGCGGACTAATCCTTCTTGCGAACAAGAAGGATCTCCCTAGATTTCCAACAAAACATAGTAACAAACATCAAAAGAATTGCTACCTTTCTTTAGCCTATAGCTGTAACATGAAACTTGTAGTACGCGAAGAATCACTTACCTATTAGCGATGTGCTTATAGAAGTCCTTTCAGTGCTTTCCACAACTAACTTTTCCTCAATGCCTTGGAGGCTTTCCCAATGCTTTCCACAACTTCTCCATGATGCTCCAAAAGAGATTTGAATAGACAAAAAAATTCAAAGGAATCCAAGCATATCACATATAAAATCAAAGTTAAACGAATCAATAATCAGTTATAAACCATGTGAGTGATAGAGGAATCTCACAAATAACATCAAAATAGACGCAATTAGGAAAGAACAATTGATTTGTATTGAATTCAAAGGAGAACAAGCTTACAACCTGGTTGCCTTGATGTCACAAGCCTCTTCCAATGGTATCCAATCTTCTCCTTGGATGACAAGCCTTCTAGCCCAATTTCAGTAGCATAAGTCTACCTTCAATGGTCCTCTCTGTCCCTCTGGCCTACATTTGATTTATAGGCCAAGAGGAGGAGGTTTGAGATCCTTTTTCTAAGGGATGATATCCTCAAAAGGTGTGATTAGGGATCCATAAAGAGAGGGAATTAGCTCCAAGAATAGAGGGATTAGGCTATGTAAGCATCAACTCGAAGCTTTCAGTTGGGAAATATTCGCCCAACGAAAGCTTGTAGAATTTATTTAGTATTATTTATTATTATTATTAGTATATATATATATATATATATATTATATATATATATATATATTACCTCCATGAGTCATATGCGCAGTCCACAGTGGAAGACAAAGCACACTTTTGTGCTGACTTTCATGGTTAAGTCTGTGTATACGTAGAAACTGACTAGGTAACCTCACATGTACGCAAAAATAGGTTTTAGGACTATGTAATCCAAAATTCTCATTCTCTTTGGGATTATTTAATTTCTATCCTTACAGGGGAATGCTTTGGAACACTTTGATGGATAACAAAAGATCTAGATTGACAGTCATTTGCCTAAAGGTGAAAAAATGATGTGTAGCAAATTTCCCCCTAAAGTGCATAGTCAGAAAAGATGTTTGAGGATTGAAGCACTTTATCATGCTAAGGTTCAGATTAGAGACCATGGCTCAATACCTGAAACAATCAACCAAGGCTTACAATACAATATATAATCATCATTGAGGTAGGAATTCCCATACTCAGAGCGTAAGTATCTTAAAGAATCATAATGGAAATACATCTGAAGATCCATGTCAACAAAAGACACACTATGGACGTAGCCATAAATGGATCTATGTTTACAATCTTGAATATTTAATAACTCCATGCATTCTAGATGGATGAAACTAGATCTAGGGTATTGGTCTTCATCTCTAAAGATCCATAGTACGAATCTAACCATGTGAGTGAATGTCTCGAAGTCGAACATGGTAGAAACTACTTGATTACCGATCAATGATGTGAACTGTTAACAAATGCGAGAGAAACCACCAATAATGACAATGATTCTCAAGGTACTTCTAGTAAAATCTATGAAGTGTGAAAAGATGTCCTCAAGTCGAACACCCATAGAATTTCGATCGAAGATCAATGATGAGAACGTGTCGTCGAAGGCGAGAAACCCACCATTAAGGAATCCTTTCTTGAGAGTGCATCTGCAACAACATTTTGCTTCCCTTTTTTGTAGATGATTTCAAAGTCATAACCCAACATCTTTGTGACCCATTTTTGCTACTCTTTTGAGGAGAATCTTTGTTCTAAAAAGTATATAAGATTATCATAATCTGTTTTTACCTTAAAGTGTCTTCCCATTAGGTAGGGTCACCATTTCTTAAGTGCATGTAGTATTGCCAACATTTCCTTCTCATAAATAGCTTTCTGTAAATATTTTCCTTTGATTGGATGACTTTTGAAAGCAATGGGTCTTTCTTCTTGCATTAAAACAACACCAATTCCATTTTTTGAGGCATCACATTCCACAATAAAGTTTTTTTGTGAAGTCTGGTGTAGGTAAACCGATGCTTGGCACATTGCTTCTTTAAGATGATCAAAGGCTTTTGTTGCTTCTAGAGTCCATGAAAATGCATCTTTCTTTAATAATGTTGTTAGAGGTGCTGCTATTCTCCCATAATTCTTAACAAACTTGCGATAATACCCTGACAACCCGAGAAATCCTCGTAGATGTTTTATGGATGTGGGGATTTTCCATTCCTTAATGGATTTAATTTTGCTAGGGTCTACCTTAACACCTTCATGAGATACAATATGACCCTGATATTCCACCTCTTGTACTCCAAAGAAACATTTGGAGCTTTTTGCATATAATTGTTTCTCCTCCAATAGTTTGGGAACCCTGTCAACATGTTGAACATGATTCTTCAAGACTTGTTGTAGATTAGTATATCATCAAAAAATACTAACAAAAATTTTCTAAGGAAGGGTTTGAAAATGGAATTCATCAAACCTTGAAATGTAGAAGGTGTATTCGTAAGGCCAAAAGGCATGACTAAAAATTCATAATGACCCTCATGAGTTCTAAATGATTTTTTCGGAATTTCTTCAGTCTTCATTCTAATTTGATGATATCCTGAATGATGATCCAACTTGGCGAAGTAAATTGATCCATGCAATTCATCCAATAATTCATCAATGACCGGAATGGAAAATTTATCTTTAATAGTGAGCTTGTTGAGCTCCCTATAATTTGGACACATGCGCCATGACCCATCCTTCTTGTGAACCAATACTATAGGAGCAGAGAAAGAACTTTGACTACGGTGAATTATATCAGCCTCTAGCATTTCTGCAACCATACATTCAATTTCACTCTTTTGGGCATAGGGATATCTGTAAGGCCTGATGTTTGGAGTAACACTTCCTGGAATTAAATGAATAAGATGATAATGATCACGAATAGGAGGGAGGCCCTTGGGAGTCTCAAATACCTTGGCATGTTTGTCCAAGACTTTTTTGAGATTTGAAGAAATAAATGATTTCGATGTGGGAACCTCTAGCGAATATAATTTTGCAATTACGCCTCGTTGTTCTTTCTTTAGAAGCTTTGTCATTCCGTTAGAGCTGATTATCTTTCCTGGTTTCCCTATTATACCCCTTAATTCAACTTCCTTTCCTTCAGAAGAAAATTTCATGAAAAGTTCTTGAAAATTAAAGTCTATTGTACCCATTGGACTCCTAGTACAACATCAAGGCCGCCCATTGGAATGGAAAGCATTGGGCTATTCAATACATATTCTCCCATGGATAGATTGATATTATGGCACTTTCCAGGGCAATTTATGGTTCCTCCACTTGCAACCAATACTTGACACTCTGGTTATGGATATAAGAAGCAATTCAATTCCTTGGATATCTTACAATGAATAAAATTATGTGTATTGCCCGAATCAATCAACACTATTACCTTTTTCTTCTTGATATGTCCTTCTATCTTGATAATTTGAGCAGTGGTAATCCCGGTCAATGCATTACAAGATATGGTCGGATTCAATTCTTCTTTCTCTAGGGTTTGTTCCTGGTGTATATCCTCTTCTTTTGATGTTTCCTATTCCTTTTCTTCCTCCTCTTCATAATCTATGTAAAATAATTTCTTCTCAGCACACTTATGAATTTTAATGTATTTTCTATCCCAACTGTAACAAAGCCATTTTTCTCTTTTTTCTTCCAATTGTTGTGGTGTCAACCTTGTAGGTTGTGGAAGGGTAGGAGCAACAACACTTCCATCTTTATAGTTGTGAGTGGTAGGCTTCCTTGTTGCCATAATTTTGCTTTCCATTTTTCTTGCCAACCCGAATGCCTTCTCTAATGATTCAGGTTCCCAAAGGCGAACCTCATGTTGGATGTTATCCTTTAAATTTCTTATGAACACATCAATCCTATGCTCCTCTGAAATATCTTTTACCCTTATATTCAATTTTTGGAAGTCCTCGATGTGCTCCATCATTGAACCCTTTTGTTTGAGATTTATCAATTGGCTAAAAAAGATGTTGCCTTTTGTATTCTCATAATGTGCTATCATTTCTTCTGTAAAAATTGCCCAAGTGACAATTTGTTTACAAGAGAAAAGCCATCGATACCATACAAACCGATTTGGTTCCAAATATAAAGTTGCAATGTGTACCTTTTGTGTGTTTTACATATTATGGAGATTGAAATATTGTTCCATCTGTAGTATCCATGTTACGGGATCCTTGCCATCAAACTTCCTTATATCGATATTTGGAACATGGTGGGTCTTTGTTCCAACATTAAAGTCTATGAAATCACGATTACCATTTCTTTTGTTCTCATCATGAGTTTCCTCTACTACCTTTTCGCCATTAAGAAGCCTTTCCTGTAGCAAATTTATCAAACCTTCGTTCAAACCTTCCATGTCTTTCTTCAAATCTTCAATGTTGTCATTCTTCAAATCATGATTAACATTTCTTTTGCTCTCATTATGAGTTTCCTCTACTACCTTTTCACCATTAGGAAGCCTTTCTTGTAAAAACTTTGTCAAACTTTTCTTCCAATCTTCAATATTGTCTTTCATACCATCTATCTTAGCTTCCATGCCTTTCTTTGAATCATCCATCTTAGCTTCTGTTACTTTTTGTGAGAGTGAAATTTGTTGTACTTGGTCTCATAATTTAGATATATCATGTTGCATTTCTTTCTCTTCATCATGAGTCATGCTAGAGCTTTTAGGATGCTTATAAGGTGTTTCCATTTTCTTTCTTTGGGGCATCGATAAATGATAATAATGCTTCACTATGGCCTTTGAATTCCTTTAAACTAATTTTTCAAACCCAACTTATGCAAAAAAAAAAAAAAAACTACACACCTTTTTTTCACTTTGTAGGAGCTCGATATTAAATCTGCTGTATCTCTGTAATTTCAGATATCCAAGGTCTGAAATTACGTCATGTGGTAGCCCTTTGAGTCCTCTTTCTAACCCTGCAAGTCTGATCAAGATTGGATTCTCCAAGGAAGAGTTATGCCAAATCTCCCATGATGACCTGATTATAGACTGGTTCAATAGAGAGAAGTATGAAGTGCCACGTGTCACTGTTTCAACCTTAGGACCTAAAACTGATACATGGAAAACTACAGGTCGCCCTATTTCTACAATTTCTTACGAAATTTCAATCTGATTCTAAAAAGAAAAGTTATGACCATTTTCCCTAGGTCACCTGTTTGAGATATAATTCGGGCTCCTGTAAAAACCCTAACTTCCTTGGATCATATATTCTGAAAATATAGTGAGAAAATATCTGAAATTTGGACCTAAGATTGAGCGAGATTTCAACTCAAATGAGTGTTTTTTTAGCTTCTAAAATGTCATAGAACAAAAGCTATAGCAAAAATGCCACGATGATGTGTTTGGAGTAGCGAAACCCTAAAATCCAAAGCTCTGATACTAAATGTTATGCAACCAACCCACAAAATAGAAGAAAAGATAGATCAATGCCTTCAAAATCAGCCTCTTGGAGGGGGAAACCTCCTTTACATTACATAAATTAACAATTCTTCGATGATACAAATGACAAAACCTCCTTTCTATATATAGGAGTCTTAAATGAGCCACAATATAATAAAGGCCGACATAACAATAATAATATGAGGGCACAACAATAACAATAGTGCGCTTCTATGGGGCATAATAATAAAAATATGGGAACAATAGGGACACATCAATAACAATAAGAGCTACAATGACAATAGTAATTGGAGAATCACTAGTATTATAGGGATCTAACATGCCCCTCTCCAAAAACTTATTGTCATCAATGCTTGAGTGGTTCTGGATGCTTCTGTATAAAATGCTCACCCTCCCATGTGGAATCTTCAGTGGGTAAGTTCTTCCACTTGATGAGATACTCCAAAATTGATCGATTTCGTAGCTGTCGAGTTCTTGTCTCTATGACTGCTTCAGGTTCCAATATGATTTTTCCTTCCTCGTCAAGTTTTGGCAATATTGTTTGAACTAAGAGTTTGTCACCTATAACCTTCTTTAAGCATGAAACATGGAAAACTGGGTGCACTCAGGAAGCTGCAGGAAGCTCCAATTTGTATGCCTTGTATGGACCATAATACTTTGGTGATAATTTATTATCCTTCTTATCTTTCTTGAGGGAAATTTTTTTATATGGTTGTAGTCGTGGGAATACTAGTCACCTACATCAAAACTTCTTTCACTGCGACGTTGATCTGCCTGTTGTTTCATTCTATTCTGTGCCAAAGTGAGGTTATCCTTTAAGAGTAGGAGAATCTGTTTTTGATGCTTGACGTGATCTTCCACTGCTTGAACCTTAGAATTTTCTCTTAAATATAACATTATGGACGATGGATGATATCCATTAAGTGCCATAAATGGGGTCATTTTTGCTACAATATGGAAGGAAGTGTTATGCCACCATTCATCCAGAGGTAACCATTTGACCCATTGTGTCTGTTTATTAGAGACAAAGAAACGAAGACATCCTTCCAAACATTTGTTTACTATCTCAGTTTTCCCATCAGATTAAGGATGATAAGATGAGCTATGAGCTAACTGAGTACCAAGACAAGAAAATAATTCTGTCCAAAAATTTCCAATGAAAATGGGATATTTGTCACTTACAATAATATTTGGGTTTGCATGTAGATTTTGAATTGTTTCCATAAATGCAGTAGAAACTATACTTGCTTTAAATGGATGCGATAATGCACAAAATAGTGCATACTTGTTAAATCTATCAACTACCACCATGATGACGCTCTTTCCTTTGGACTTGGGTAAACCTGTGATAACATCCATTGAAACCTCCTCCCAACATTGACTTGGAATGGATAAAGGTTGTAATAGACTTGGGGTCTTAATTGTTTCAACTTTATTTTGTTGGAAAACCAAACATTCCGCTACAAACTTTTGAATATTTGATTTAAGGCCATCCCAAAAAAATTCCTTCTTAACCCTGTGGTAAGTTTTTAAAAATCTTGAGTGCCCTACTAAGGGAGAGGTGAGCAATTCCATAAGAATATTTTGTTTGAGTTGGGAATTCTTACATAGGTATAAGTGATCTTTGTACCATAACGAATCATTTTTCCAGCTAAATGTATCAGATGTACTGGGATCTTGTTGTAGCTTTTGAATAAGTTCCCACACTTCTTCGTCATTCTTCCATTCATCCCTTGCTTCGTTTATCCAATCCGGTTGGATAATAGAAATGGCACAAAGCAATGCTTCCACATCCTCATCCTTTCTTGAGAGTGCATTTGCAACAACATTTTGCTTCCATTTTTTGTAGATGATTTCAAAGTCATAAACCAACATTTTTGTGACCCATTTTTGCTGCTTTTCTGAAGATAATCTTTGTTCTAAAAAGTATTTAAGACTATCATGATCCGTTTTTACCTTGAAGTGTCTTCCCATTAGTTAGGATCACCATTTCCTAAGTGCATGTAGTATTGCCAACATTTCCTTCTCATAAATAGCTTTGTGTAAATACTTTCCTTTGATTGGATGACTTTCGAAAGCAATGGTTCTTTCTTCTTGCATTAAAACAACACCAATTCCATTTCTTGAGGCATCACATTCCACAATAAAGGCTTTTGTGAATTTCGACGTAGCTAAGACCGGTGCTTGGCACATTTCCTCTTTAAGATGTTTAAGGCTTTCGTTTCTTCTGGAGTCCATGAAAATGCATATTTCTTAAATAATATTGTTAGAGGTGCTAATATTCTACCATAATTCTTAAAAAACTTGCGATAATACCCTGTCAACCCGAGAAATCCTCGTAGATGTTTTATGGATGTGAGGGTTTTCCATTCCTTAATGGATTTAATTTTGCTAGGGTCTACCTTAACACCTTCATGAGATACAATATGACCCAGATATTCCACCTCTTGTACTCCAAAGAAACATTTGGAGCTTTTTGCATATAATTGTTTCTCTTCTAATAGTTTGAGAACCTTGTCAACATGTTGAACATAATCCTTCCAAGACTTGCTGCAAATTAGTATGTCATCCAAAAATACTAACACAAATTTTCTAAGGAAGGGTTTGAAAATGGAATTCATCAAACCTTGAAATGTAGAAGGCGCGGTAAGGCCAAAAGGCATGACCAAAAATTCATAATGACCCTCATGAGTTCTAAATTATGTTTTCGGAATGTCTTCAGTCTTCATTCTAATTTGATGATATCCTGAATGAAGATCCAACTTGGTGAAGTAAATTGATCCATGCAATTCATCCAATAATTCATCAATGATCGGAATGGGAAATTTATCTTTAATAGTGAGATTGTTGAGCTCCCTATAATATGGATACATGCACCATGACCCATCCTTCTTGTGAACTAATACTACTGGAGCAAAGAAAGAACTTTGACTAGGTTGAATTATACCAACCTCTAGAATTTCTACAACCATACATTCAATTTCACTCTTTTGGGCATAGGGATATCTATAAGGCTTGATGTTTGGAGGAACACTTCCTGGAATCAAATGAATAATATGTTCATGATCACGAATAGGTGGGAGGCCCTTGGGAGTCTCAAATACCTTGGAATGTTTGTCCAAGACTTTTTGGAGATCTGGAGAAATATATGATTTCGATGTGGGAACCTCTAGCGAACATAATTGTGCAATTACGTCTCGTTGTTATTTCTTTGGAAGCTTTGTCATTCTATTAGAGCTGATTATCTTTCCCAATTTCTCTAGGATACCCCTTAATTCAACTTCCTTTCCTTCTGAAGAAAATTTCATGACAAGTTCTTGAAAATTAAAACCTATTGTACCCAAGGATTATAGCCATTAGAATCCTAGTACAACATCAACACCACCCATTGGAATGGAAAAAATTGGGCTATTCAATACATATTCTCCCATGGATAGCTAGATATTATGGCACTTTCCAGAGAAATTTATGGTTCTTCCTCTTGCAACCATCACTTGACACTCTAGTGCTGGATATAGGAAGCGATTCAATTCCTTGGCTATCTTACAATGAATAAAATTATGGGTACTGCCAGAATCCATCAACACTATTACCTTTTTCTTCTTGATATGTCATTTTATCTTGATAGTTTAAGGAGTGGTAATTTCGGCCAATGCATTACAAGATATGGTCGGATTCAATTCTTCTTTCTCTACGGTTTGTTCCTGGTGTATATCCTCTTCTTTTGACGTTTCTTGTTCTTTTTCTTCCTCCTCTTCACAATCTATGTAAAATAATTTCTTCTCAGCACACTTATGACCTTAAGTGTATTTGCTATAACAACTGCGACAAAGCCCTTTTGCTCCTTTTTCTTCCAATTGTTGTGGTGTCAACCTTATAGGTTGTGGAAGGGTAGGAGCAACAACACTTCCATCTTTATAGTTGTGAGTGGTAGGCTTCCTTGTTGCCATGATTTTTCTTTCCATTTTTCTTTCCAACCTAAATGCCTTCTCTAATGTATTAGGTTCCCAAAGGCGAACCTCATGTTGAATGCTATTCTTTAAAGTTCCTATGAAAACATCTATCCTATGCTCCTCTGGAATATCTCTTACCCTTATATTCAATTTTTGGAAGTCCTCAATGTGCTCCATCATTGAAGCCTTTTGTTTGAGATTTATCAATTGGCTAAAAAAGGTGTTGGTTTTTGTATCCTCATAATGTGTTACCATTTCTTCCGTACAAATTGCCCAAGTGACAATTTGTTTACGAGAGAAAAGCCATCGATACCATACAAACTGATTTGATTCCAAATATAAAGTTGCAATGCGTACCTTTTGTGTGTTTTTCACATTGTGGAGATTGAAATATTGTTCCATCTGTAGTATCCATGATATGGGATCCTTGCCATCAAACTTTCTCATATCGATCTTTGGAACGTGCTGGGTCTTTGTTCCAATGTTAGAGTCTATGAAATCATGATTAACATTTCTTTTGTTCTCATCATGATTTTCCTCTACTACGTTTTCGCCATTAAGAATCTTTTCTTGTAGCAACTTTGTCAAACCTTCCTTAAAACCTTCCATGTCTTTCTTAAAATCTTCAATATTGTCATTCTTCGAATCATGATTAACATTTATTTTGCTCTCATTATGATTTTCCTCTACTGCCTTTTCACCATTAGGAAGCCTTTCTTGTAGCAACTTTGTCAAAATTTTCTTCCAATCTTCAATGTTGTCTTTCATACCATCTAACTTAGCTTCCACACCTTTCTTTAAATCATCCATCTTAGCTTCTGTTACTTTTTGTGAGAGTGAAATTTGTTGTACTTGGTCTCGTAATTTAGATATATCATGTTACATTTCTTCCTCTTCTTCACGAGTCATGCTAGAGATTCCAGGTTGCTTACTAGGTGTTTCCATTTACTTTCTTCGGGGCATCAATTAATGATAATAATGCTTCACTATGCCCTTTGAATCCTTCAAACTATTTTTTCAAACTAAACTTATGTAAAATTAAAAAAATCTAAACACCTTTTTTCACTTTGTAGGAGCTCGATATTGAATCTGTTGTATCTCTGTAATTTCATACCTCCAAGGTCTGAAATTGTATCCTGTGGTACAAATCGGGGTCCTCTTTCTAACCCCGCAAGTCTGATCAAGATTGAATTCTCCAAGGAAGAGTTATGCCAAATCTCCCATGATGACTTGATTATAGACTAGTTCAGTATAACGAACTTGTACGAAATGCCATGAGTCACTATTTGAACCTTAGGACCTGAAACTCATATAAAAAAATGACAGGACGTATTCTTTCTACAACTTCTTACGAAATTTCAATCTAATGCACAAAATAAAATTTATGATGATTTTCCCCAGGTCACTTGTTTGAGATATAATTCGGGCTCCTTTAAAAACCCTAACTTCCTTGGATCATATCTCCGAAAATATAGTGAGAAAAGATCTGAAATTTAGACTTGAGATTCGAAGAGATTTCAGATCAAATGTGGTTTTTCAGCTTCTGAAATGTCACAGAACAAAATTTATAGCGAAAATTCCACGATGACTTGTTTGGAGCACTGAAACCCTAGAATCCAAAGCTTTGATACCAAATGTTATGCAACCAGCTCATAAAATAGAAGAAAAGATGGATCAACTCCTTCAAAATCAACCTCTTTGAGGGGGAAATCTCCTTTACATTACAAAAATGAACAATTCTTCGATGATACAAATGAAAAAAACTCCTTTCTATATATATGAGTCTAACAGGTCACAATATAATCAAGGCCGACATAATAATAATAATACGAGGGCACAAAAATAACAATAGTGGGCTTCTGTGGGGCACAAAAATAACAATATGGGGACAATAGGGGCACAACAATAACAATAAGGGAAACAATGACAATAATAATGGGAGAATCACTAGTATTATAGGGGCCTAACAGAAGGACATCACTCAAAAGAGTGCGGACATGACCACTTTCATGGCATAGACATAGTCTCGCTCAAGGAGAAAATCCAAGGGGCCTTGGACTACCATAAGATCAATACAGACCATTTTTCCTTCTAGAGTAATAGGTAACTTAGGAAGGATCCCTAAAGGCTCATTACTGGTTATGTTAAAAGCTAAGAGATTTTGTGTAACAAGCACAAGCCGAGGGTAAACCAAAGCTTGCCAAGCGGTTGAGGATCGAATATTGACAGAAGCACCTTCGTCGATGTTTATGTGACACACATTCTTACCATACACTTTCACAATGATTTGGAAAGGGTTGGAAGAAGGAAGACAAAGCCCTATCAGTCTACTCCAATAAAAGGAAATAACCTCATTACTTGGAGGGGGTTCAATGCAAATAGGTGAAATGCCCCCATGCGTAGAATAATATGAAGTAATAATAAGACATTGAGAGGTATGGATTTCATTCTCTAAAAGGAGAGTGGGATCGACTAAATATGGAATTGAGTTGACCACTCGATCAAACAAAGGTTTATCAACCCTAGTGATATGCATTTCACTCTCCAATGGAAGAGTGGGATTGAATGTACTTGGAATGAGATCAATCACTTCATTAACTGATGGTAGGTTGGGAGAAAGTTTACGGTAACTAGTTGGAAGTTGTTGCTGTGAGATAATAAGTTTTCCAACAATTTTGAGGCTTCATCCATATGAGGGAAAATGTGACTATGATGAATCCCTTTGCATAACCTACAAGGAAACCTAACTTTACGGTTTTTCCATGAAACTTGACAATCACTGGTTCATGGATCAACAATAAGTTGATAAGGATTTTCTGACCATACTTCCAAGACCTTAGGAATACCAGGAAAATTGATAAGGTAGTGGTCACCCTTACAAAGATTGTAAGGGTATTTGGGCTTGTGATGCATGTTGGAAGTTTCCTCAACATTACCAATACTTACAACCATAGTTGGTTTGTTGAATTCTTTCTTAGCTTGCTTCTTGTTCTTCTTAGTCACCTGGTTACTAGCATCAATGCATTTATTAAGTGAAGAAGAAGAAAGGGAGGAGGACATGCTGGGTGAAGAAGGTAAAGGGTCAACATGAGGTTGGTGATGTTGAGATGGTGAGCTCGGTTGAGGTGAAGAACTTGGTTGAGGTGGAATAGTTTGGGTATTTGGGATCAAATAAGTTGAAAACAACCACACCAGTAAACCTATAATTAATTCGGGAAGTGAAAACGTAGCCATATAGGAAGAACCGACATTTGTAGAGTCAGGAAAAGGACTAGGATTCCCGTTAAAAGGGGTTTCTTTATTAGAAACTTTTGGCATTATTTCCATTAGATTCAAAATAGATCAAAATCACAATCCAGCCTAAATTCTTGTGAAGAGTAAAAACAAGTAAATAACATGCCTAATAAATCTAAGGAATCAAACCATACAAACAACCTTTTCACAAAGAAATCACTAGTTGGTGATGAAATTCAACATTCTGAGATAAATGTGAAAAGTGAATAAAGATAGAGAGGGTGGAACCAGTTACGCTGACAACCTGCTTAATTAATGCGATATGGTGCAAGTAACTTCACTTATGCCATCTCAAATGAAGAATACCCTCCAAAACGGTCCAAGTGAGTCTAGCCAACGTTTGTTCCAGGGACAATAGAGACTTTGCCTCCACTGTCATCTTGGGTAATAGCTCGAAGATTATGGTCTCTAAGGTTAATTTATAACTACAATGCCTCTTCATATTATTTGTCCCAGCCGCAGGCACGACTGGGACTAGTGTAATCGAAATGGCGGAGGCTAATATTATTTCCGCTGCTTATTAGCCATTAGAAATAAAAACATAACCAAAATTTTTAGACCAAACCTTTTTCGCCATTTTATTTGGCCTTTTCTCGAGGCAGAGGCGCAAAATTATATGTTATATTTATAAATTTGCTTGCATTTTGATGTTAAGGTAAATCGGGAAATTAATGCTAATATTAGTTTAACTTTACATCATCTTGGGAGTTAGATATATATATCTTATTATGTGAGTAAACAAGACAAGTTGCACGAATAAACAAGTGGCGTGTGAATAAACAAGTGGCAAGTATGATGTTGCAAGTGGCGAGTGATATGAGGATGCAAGTGGCGAGTGAAGCCAACACATGCAGAGGTCGGCATTTAGCAGGGATTTTTATTATCAAACTTGTCTGGATTGATCCACAATTATTTCTCGACTGCTTCACAATTCTTCCTTGACTGTTTCACAATTAACTGCTTCACAATTCGATTGTTTCACAATTAACCGCTTCACGATTCAATTGTTTCACAATTAACTGCTTCACAAGTCGATTGTTTCACAATTATCTGCTTTATGCACCATAAAGTCCTGCACTCTAGTGTGCAAAGTTAACTTATCTAGCCCTTGCCGAGGATAGGTTTGTAGCTTCAACAACAAATTAAATGTGCTCTAGCATATATAGAAATCACTACTCGGACAAAACCAATGAGTGTTCCAAGTACTGTTGAAGCAAGATTCCTGTGAAATTACTGTCAAAATTTGAAAGAGTAAGATATTGTTTGAGAGAAATCACTAGTTGGACAAAACAAGTCAACCCAAGCATATTGATCAAACGCAATATAAAATTCGGAAAGTAATTTCTGAAGAATAGTATGATTGTACTTTAGGTAGTCTATCTATAAAGAAGGTAATTTCTCTTTTTTCTTATATTGCACTGACAGGCTGTATGCAGTTGCGCCAACCTCTATTAATTACTGGTTTTCTAGGTTCATAAAATAAACACAGTTTTTCTTATCCAAGAAAATAAATAATTTTTCTTTTTCGTTGTATGCACCCGTGCGCAACCTCTATAAATGACAGGTTTTCTAGGTTCATAAAATAAAAATTGTTTTTCTTATCCAAGAAAATAAAAATCTATAATTTAAATTCAATATTATGTTATTTTTCAAGTCGTGAGATTCATGTTTCAATAAACTGATTTTATACTTAGTGAAACATGAAGGGACTGCAAAAAAAATCTAAGAATAAGCATACTGGAAATGTACTTCTCTAGTAACATTGAGAATAAGAGATAAGCTTACTCAGTGCGTGGAACAACATTGGTACGAATAAGCAACACAAATTCTCTCCGTGCCCCTCCAACCATATTTTTGAAATTGTAAAACTAAAGCTACTAACCCCATTGAATTCTTTCTATAATAGTGATGGTTGAAGCCACCTCATTCTTGGATCTCTGAGCTGCAGCCTGGCGCAGAGAAGCCGTATGCACACAAAAATAATGAACATCACGCTCACTGCAAACCCCAAGACAGTCATGCTCAAATTAATGGCAGAGCTTGTAATCTCTTCTCGTAACTTGCATTCCCTCGATATTTTGGCCCCTCATCCACCAAGGTTCGAGTCATGGTAGCAGTAGTTGTAATTCTATGTTGTTCCCTATCCGAATTTAGCCGAAGCATCATTCGTTGATTGAGTTCTAGCTTCACTTCCAGGAGCAAAGTAAGGCAATACATAGTCGGTGCTATGTGACCTTGAAGGACACACCACGGCAGGAGGCAAAGACACCACGACAGGTTTCTCTGGATGCGGACACACCACCGCAGGAAAGCACATACGAGAGTCAAGCACATGCTTCGATATTTTTCCAGAGGATGGAATAAATGTTTATGTTTTAGTTTTGAAGTCTCCCATAAAGTGGTTGTCTTCGTCTGAGGCATGAAGACAAGTTTCATTTAGTCTCTCACCATGTTTACTTGCCAGAACAGTTGTCGACATTAGGCACTTAAACTTTGGTCCTGAAACTTTAATGTCCATAATAGTTGTCGACATTCGCGCATAAACTTGATTTTTTTGCTCATTATTTTATGAACGATCAATTTAGTATACCCAATGTTTTATGGAAGGTTTAAAGTTGTGGCGATATTTCTGGCCAATTTTCTACCATCGTGATGCTTCATTACTATGCTTAATATAACTGATCTAAGGTTCATGTTATGTACATATGAAGCTTACTTAGTAGTAAGCATGAAACCATATCACGTATTCTCTGTAATCAATCACACAACTAAGCTCTTATAACATATCATGATTATCGCCTAATATATATGATAGGTTCATATTAGCCATAACACCTTAAGCTTATCTCTCTACTGAATAAGCAGAACAATAAACAACACTTATAATGACGTGATTACCATAATGAATTCCATCATATTAGTATTGATATCACAACTAGCATGAACTCAAAGCAATGACTAAGCTTGTCATATGTAATGGTTATGCTTATGGTGTAATAAGTGCTGTATATTTGACATCAGTTGTTAGA
>APFE031445027.1:93527-107966 GCA_000404065.3 Pinus taeda
GACTTCTGAGATATTAAAGCTACCAGAAGCATATGCACATACAAGTTCCTTCTTACCATGTTTCTGTAATAATGCTGCAGCCCATGTATGATCAGATGCATCTGTTTCAAGAATGAGCGGAAGATTAGTAACAGGTAATTTCAGTCTCGGAAGTCCTCTAATCTTACTCTTTATATTTCGTACTGCTGTTGTCATTTCATCGGACCATCCAATTCTTTCTTTCTTGAGCCTTTTCTCCAGAATATTGGTGTCTTCATATTGCTTCTCATAGAACTGTCGGATGTAGTTCAAGCAACCTAAAAATCTTTGGAGCATTTTTTTATCAAGGAGAGTATCAGGGAATTTTAAAAGATGGAGGAGAACATGAGGCTGAAGCTCAATGTTACCTTGTTCTATATGTAATCCTAAATAGTCTATTCTGACTTTCCCAATCTGAAACTTCTCTTCTGTGTCAGATAGAACTAGACCATGCTTATATACCATCTCATAAAAATTTTCTAAATGCTTCTTATGGGTATTTACATCCTTGCTAAATACAAGCAAATCATCAATATATACAATGACATATTCTACCCCTCCAAAAATATCTTCCATCCGTTTTTAGAATTCAGATGGAGCATTTTTTAAACCAAACGGCATAACTGTCCATTGATATTGGCCATGAGGAACAGTAAATGTTGTTTTATACCTATCTTCTGGAAGGATGCCAATTTGCCAGAAACCACTTTTTAGATCAAACTTGCTGAAAACATTGGCATTAGCTATTTTAGCAAGCAATAATTCTTTATTGGGAAGAGGATACCTGATAGGCATGAGAGCTTCATTCAGCATTTTGTAATTAATGACCAACCTCTTCTTGCCACGCTTTTGCTCACTGTGTTTGTTGACATAAAAGGCTGGGCAGGCCCATGGACTTTTAGAAGGTTCAATCAGATTTTGTTGTAGCAGCTGTTGAATTTCTTGTTTGCACAAACCTTGTTCAGTGGGTGACATATGATTTGCACTTGCTTTCTGTGCTTTAGGCTGATACCCCTCTTTGTAAGGTAATGCTACAAAATATTTTTCCCTGGTACAGAAAGCATCAGGCCTGCTTGTTGTGCAATCTTGACGTAGCTTATCCGAGATTGCCTGTAAGGTCTTCTGTCCGTGTATTTCGGCATGTTTGACAATTTTTTTTGAATCTTTGCGAGGTTCTCCGTAGTGTCCTGCAAATTGTCTTCTTCACTGGGATCGACCTTGAGCTGGTATTCATTCTTTGCTGGAATCATCACTGGTCCGTCATTAGTTGTGAATGTAAGAGAATTTGTCCCAAATGTAACTGGTAGGAACCTTTTTAAAAAATCTTGTCCCAAAAAAATATCTGACCCTGTGTCAAAACTGTACAATGTAACATACGTTTGTACATGATTCAAATAAACTGGAAAATCAGGAGATATGTGGTTAATCTGCATCAATTGTTTATTTACAGCTCTGAAGGATAGTTTGGTAGGCTGCCAGTAATAGGAAGGAATTGCACCAAATTTGCAGCAACTGCACATTGCTCCAGAATCAATTTGTGCATCTAAAGTGTATTCTTTGATATTTGGCAACTTGATTTTCAAAGGGATTACCACTTTATCACCTATTCCCCTGATGTTTACTAAATCTACTTCTTTAGACTTCATGGGAATGTCTTCTGGAAAATCCTTCAGCAGAATTCTTGTCAATTTTGCATTAACATCATCATATTCAGAAATAAGCTTTTGAAGTTTGGTTGATAAATGCAGCATTTCTGTTCTTGTCATATGAATAGATGATTCTAAACTGCTAATTTTCGCCTTGAGAGTATTGATTTCATCCATACCTGTATCTTGGGAGGCTTCTGTAATACTTAATGGTTTGAACATTGAATCAAACTCTCTTGCTTCGAAATACTCATCCTCAGTAATGCTTCTAGAAGGCAATTGTTTTTCTAAATTCTCCAACTTTTCTTTCAATCTTCTTCTGGCTGTTAACTGGGCTGGCGCAAGCTGGGCTAATTGTGCCTTTACGTCATCAATCTGATTCTGCAAATTATCCGTTTTATTGAAAGAAAACATCTTAATGTCAGCAATAAAAGTTTCATCAGAATCAGAGGAATCAGATTCTAATCTTAGTTTGCTGATATTAGGAAACTCTTCGATGTCTGAATCAGAAGAATCACTGGAGATTTCAAAATATTCTCCATCTGAGTGGGATATGAGATCCCAATCTTCTGGATTATGGACTGAAGTGAATACATCCATAATCTTGAGTTGTTTTTTAGTCTTTTTGTTTTTGCATGCATTTGCATAATGGCCTTCTTTTCCACATATAAAACAAGTCACTCTTTTAGAAGGCTTTGCTCTTTTCCTAAATATTGTCCTCCTCTTTTGAGAAAACTTAGAAGGATAGTATTTCTTTCTTGGAATATACTTAGCTGTCTGGCATGAACAGGAAGTTTTAGGCACCTTCTTGTTAAATTTGCTTCCACATCCAAAATCATAAGTTTCTGCAAAATTATTACAGAATTTTGTGCTAAAATGCATCTGCTTTTTGAAATTCTTTTTTGCTTTTTCTGATGCACATTCTCTTTGCAGGATTGATACTATCATCTGATGTACTGCAGCAAATGAAGAATTTTCAATTTGTATCTTGTTGGCTTCAATATACTGATTAATCAGATATGGAATTTTCCCTGGCATTGAAGCTATGTAATACCTCAAATAAGCAACATTATGAGGATCTGCTGCTTGATAAAGGAGTTTTTGCATAACACAGTAATAATCATGTAAGTAATCTATGTTACACAATCTTTGAGATAAAAAGAGTTGGCCATGATGTGCTGAATTTTCTGGCACGACTCCGATGAATTCATGTTTTAGTGCATCAAAAATGGCTCTTAGGGGATCTGTTGGATGTTCAATAATATTGTTCATTTCCTCTTCAGACAATTTTTCCCACCATTGTTTCAGAATACCAGTGAATGACCAAACAATTTGTGTAACTATGTCTGACCAAGGTGCTTTAGTTTCAGCTTTTCTCTGTAGTGCCCAAGCATGCACATTGTGTAAAACTGTTATGACATCTTCGCCTTTCATACAATCAATATTTACCAGAAGTGTATTACCAAATCCTTTAGCTGATGGATTATCAAATCTGGCAGGGACACTTCCTAAATTATCTTTAAATCTAGAAAAAGGACTATCAGCTGAGGCGCTATGTGCAAAAGTATCCCCGTCACCCTTTTTTCCTTTATGAGAGAAAGAAAATGTATCTCCTCTATCTCTTTTGGAACCAGTTTCTCCTTGGGACTGATCTGCAGAAGTAGAGGTAACACCAGACATGGCCAAAATTTGTGGAGTAGATGGTTGGCCATTTTCCACAAAGGATTTGAGACTGACGTAGCCCTTTGGTAACTTCAAACTTTCAATACTAGGAAAAGTAGTTAGCCTATTTCGCATTAAGTCTGTTTTTTCTCTGGCTAACATTATTCCTGTTCTTACTTTTTCAATCTTAGCAGTATCTATATTGTCAATGTTTTTGAACAAAATACTTCTAAGACCCTCTTTTGGTTCTGCTGTACCAGAGGAAAACTTTAGCTTTAAGGCTGAAAGAGCTACTTCTCTATAATGAGGTGGAGAAGTAGGGTGTGGTAATGCCTCTCTCAGGTGTTCGAGGGACTTGGAGATTATTCCCATGTTGGAATTGACATCATTCAACTGCTGTTTGTGCTCATTCTGAATTCCCAAACATTCATTATAGCTTGTGTGCATTTTCTTTATATGTTCTTTAATCTCTAGCACATCTTTCGCTATATCATCTATATTTTGCAACATACAAACAATCTGATAGTTTGTATAATTGTGCATCTTTTCTATGTCAGACTGCTCTGTATCTGACATATTATTCATCTGTATCCATTGGAAATCTGTTTTCAGAGTGCCATTCTTGAAAGTTTTTCTAGAGTTAGCCGGCTCTAGATATCTTTCGTTGATTTTTGCAACTGGATCCTGTGAGGCTCTAGGAAGGCTAAAGCTTTTTATATCAGGCAATATTGGTTCAGGCTGCTGATCTTCAAGTTGGAAACTAGAAGATGGACCAGATACACAGAATTGGCAATTATCAGATTTATGAGCAAGAGCTTTCTTTTGGTTTCTTTTAGGAGTAGGATTACTGAACGGTGATGGGGAAGGAGGTATCATGGCTTTGGTACTGTCTCGGCTTTCGAACAATGGAGACCTATCCAGAGTGGACATAGATCTGACTAGACGCGGACCTGTGAACCTGAGACTAGAAGAACCATCAAAGTGCTTGACAAAAGACAATCGCCTTGGCTCTCTTGCCGTTTGTAGTTGAGGATATCTTTGGGATAATGGAACGTAAGTGCTATTCCATTCTTCTGGTAAAGTGCATTCTGAAAATCCTATTTGCAAAGGGGCAGTATTACCAGGGCCAACTATTACTCCTTCTTTTAGAGCTCGTGAGCACAGTTTAGGATTGAGAGGTGGCATTGTGCTTGAAACAAATCGAAGACAAATAGAAGAATGGAGCTGAGCAATCAAAGTCTGTGGGGCGACATTAAAACCGTTGAACTGAATATAGGCATTTAAAAACTCATTTATATATGGATCACTTAACGAAACTTGATATCTGGGAATTATAGAAGACCAAACTGGACCATTATTATTGCTACATATATTTAAAAGCTTTTGTTGTGTTAATAACGTTATAGTTTGGGAAGAAAGGGTTTATAAATTTTGCTAATCTCTTACCAATAATATAATTTTCCTTTGTATCTTATGTAGCTAGACATTATAGTAGATATGACAAGTGTTGATCATTTATATCACAATTTTTCCTTTAACCTTATGTTCTTTTCCTCCATTGTATCTTTAGGTTTTGGACCATGTGACCATGAGTCCTGCTATCCCTCTATTGTGAGTGGGCCATGGTTTTCTTTATCTCTTTGTCATGGGATCAATGCCACACTGATTAATTATGTCAAAATCAAAGTTTTGGTTTTTAATTAGGAAGTTACAATCTTTATCATCACACATATTTTATATAGCATATATAATTGAAATATATACAATAGTGTGTGTGTGTTACTATAGGTAATAACATATATAATTAAAATATATACACTATATGTGATATATCTAAAAACAAAGAGGTCAATAAATAAAATATATATCAAGAAAACATGATTCTCTATGAGTGCTTCCATCTATCAATTTCACTTCCTCAACATCTATATCTACACACCCATAATGATAGATAACATCTCTAACATGTGTCTATGGATTTTTTTTGAAATATGTTCATATAACATACATTTTGTTTTTACTATGTAAGAACTATTTATGAATGCATTTCAATAATAATGTCATTGTAACCTTAACATTTTTTTTGATACACAACCAAATGAGGATAAAGAAATTGATTTTTTTGACTCTATAGAGGTCACTGAGATGATAATGGAGCATTTGGCTCTTGTTACGGGAAATCGTAATGTTGTGTCAGAGTCAAACATTGTTGCTGAAATTATTAATTTGTGAGAGGGGAAAGTCTATGCAACATCCATCATGTATGGATACTTCTTGAGAAGAGTTGACAAATACTTCCAATTAGAGAAGAGCATGAAGATGCTTCCTTTTGCCTCAAATGGGGAAATTAAAGCTGAGCAATTGAATTACACCCTCCTAGAATTAGAAGGTGGAAATTATCAAGATAAATTAATCATACAAGGTTATGTGGAAATTACGACAATTATTGTTATGACGGTTGATGCATCAGATCCTAAAGGTCAAGACTTCAATCATGTAAGTTGAGGTCTTATGTTATGTCCTTTCATCTAGAGACCCTATAAAGGTATGCTACAATGTGGTCGAAAGGGGGAGTGGATATTATTAAGAGGCATGCAGAGGTTATGTTTGGGAGGCCTGAAATTCTTATCACCCCTGATTCCTCAATGGAAGTTATAGACGAGGAGATATTAAGGATAAGTTTAACGAGTTTGGTTTTTGAGGTTGTCACTATTGGGATATTCTTATTGAATGTAAAGATTCATGTTGATTCAAGGTACCACTTTGTTAGAAAGTAGTTTGAATAATCATGCTAATATTTTTTCTAACATGTGTAGTCCATGGCTTCTATTGATATATTAGTTGGTAGTTCTAGACACATGAAATAACCAGTTTTAAAATGAGGTATATCTTTCTTAAGAATACCCATCCAATCTTGTAAATCGATACTGGAAGATTGTTTACCTTTTCACCTTATTGTGTTCATGCTAACTAGTGATTCATCTTAGAATCCACTCCGTTGCAACTTATTACCCCAGAAAATGGTTTTGTAAATATCTCATCAAATTATAATGATAATGTTTTCCCCTATCTCCTTTCCTATTTCTCTCAGTGATTGAAGGGTTTAGTAAGCTTATGAATGATGTTAGATCTAAGTGGGAGATGAGTTAAAGGCACCCCTTTTTGAAATTGTTTGACAACTTTTGTTTTCTTATGATGTTCTTCTATTAAGTGTAGGTGCTCATTAGGAATTTGTTGTTTTAAAGAAATTATGAATCTGTACTATTCAATAAGGATAGAAATAAACAAGATCTAATCATGTCTCCTTTTAATTTTCCTAGAGCATATCAACAAAATAAGTATGATTTATTGTTATCTTATGATTAAAAAATATGGACGAAGGTATAAAGTATCTTGGTTTATGTTCAAACCCAATTCATATTTCTTTCAGGATTAGCCTTGATTATATTAAAAATGTGTTGACTATATATCAATATAAGTAAATTGGTAGTTATGAAGGGGTGGGTGTTTGGTAATTTTAAAATTAGTTTTAGGAAAACATCCCAGCTATTTGACATCAATAACTAAGGTCCAAAAATATGTAGTTACAAAAATTTGAAATTCCATCTTTCACTTTCTTTGAACGGGGTGTAGGAAAGAAAATGGGATTCCTCTATTTAAGTGATCCTAAATTAGTCAACTATGGAGCATGGGGCATTGGGAGATTCAAGATATTTTTTTTAGTCAAGAAGCTGTAAGTGAAAATCTATGGGAGCTTACTTATATCAAATCGTTTTGGGGAATATTGATGACCATAAAATGTATGGGTGGTATCTCTATTGAAGAATGGTTTCATATTCCTTAGAATTTAGTTAAGAATAGTTCCATTATGTGGAAATCCTGTGGATGCTTTTCCATTGATTTATCCCTAGGAAATATGGTATATTGGGAATGGAAAAGAGGTTCATTTAGGGGAAGACCAGTGGATTAGGGTGCACACAAATTATAAATTATTTTGGGAGATTATCTCTTGAAAACATGATTTGAAATTTTACAAAAAATGGGATATTAAATCCCCTATACATGATTTTTTAGCTAGAATAAGTTGGTTATCTACTAGTCATATAAGCCTTGAAGGTCATTTGTCTAGTGAGTAGTCTGTATATGTTGGTAGGCTAGTTTGTAGTTTTATTAGGATGGATAAAGGTAGTAAAGAAACACTACACTGCTTGAAAATTTCCTCATGAGTCTTCTTGGATAAGCTTGGATAAAGGGATCTCAATGACGTAGAATTCCAAAGGAAAAAAAGAAATGGCAGTGGGAACAAATACAAAAGGCCTATATCCCTTCATAATTTAAGTATGGAATTCTATAGTAGAAAAAATTACCCCAAAGCATATTGAGATACCCCTAGTTTAGTAGTAAATATTAAAATATGACATTGTGATGCCTTTTTATTTTCTTTCAACTCTCTCCCCTTTTCCTCCACGTAGTTTATTTGGTGGGTTCACAATCTCTTTATTTTTCAGAATAAATCTATCCCAATAGAAATTGCTCCAAATATCATTACAATGCTAACTGAATCATGTGAATGTAATCCTAATCAGGAAAAAAATCTGTGATCCTATTATGCCTCCTCTAGATTTTAAGATCACATGGGGGCACTTTTTAAGGGGCCAACCAAGGCCATCCTCCTCATTATGGAATGGGAGTGATTCTTAATACAAATTTCCCTTATTTTTTCATATCCATTATTCTCTAGGATTTGGAACAAATATGAAGGTAAAATTTGTTTCTTTATCGACCTTTTTGCATCATACAAAAGAAAAATCAGATTATCTGTATTGTAGATTCATGGGGTTTCAAAAGTTTTCATTGAATGGGATAAAGATAAATTCAACATTTATAATGTTCAACCTCAATCTCTATTGCGTCAAATCTAGGATTATATTCAATGTTTTCAATTGATCTCTTTTTCTCATATTTCCATGGAACTAAATGCTAAGGCTAACAAAATGTCTAAGGAAGTTGTGTCTCTCTAGGAAGGGGCCTTTATCTCTCATGCATTCCTGGATTGTCCTTTCATTCAAAACTTGTCCTCCATTGGATAATTTTTTTTTTTCATCCATAAGTTTCTTTCAAGATGGACATGATAGATATATCTATTTTCTTTGATTTCCTGAAGTATCTATCAATGCATGGAGAATAACAATAAGAAGAATAGAAAAATGCAACAATTGTTCAAGTTTTGGAAAACGTGTAGTTAGACACCCTTGCAGGGGCTTTGAAGTATATTTTTTTTCCTCCACACACACTTCTTATTTTGTTCTTAGCATAGACCTCCTATCCCTATATTTGTTAAACTTCAAGAATAATTATTAATGTATCTCTTACTAAAGTATACACTTTAAATCCACTTTGACTCTAAACATATCAAATACCCGATAAAATTTGTTTGATAAAATGCCTCATCTGAATGAAAATTCATGATGTTCTCTGCCAATAACATCCACATTATTTTCAAATATTATGGCCCAATTGAATATTCCACTTGTGAAAACCTCTACTATACATTACAACTCTTCCATAGGATATCAAATTTTAATAACCCATCTTTAGACATACCAATCGATTTTCATAATAATTATGAACATATATGATTTCCATGTGTCATTGGTACCCATAATGATAAGTGAGAAGTGTTTGGACCATGACGATAAAATCAAATTTTCATAATAAATATCTAACATATATGGTTTCCATGTGTCATTGGTACCCATAATGATAAGTGAGAAGTGTTTGGACCATGATGATAAAATCAGCGTTAAGAAAAACCGGTACAAAAACAAAAAGAGATATATATAAGAGAAACTGGTGAAAAATAAATACCCCAATTTCATTAAAATTGGATTTAAATAAAAAAAATTAGTAAGTTTTATTGGTATAATAAAATTAAATCAAACTAAAATGTAACTTAATCAAACTCTCCCAGTCGTCAGAGAAAAATAAAAATTAAACGTCCCATTTATCAGAGAAAAAATAGTAAAAAATAAATTAAAAAAGTGAGTAAGTTTCTAAAACTGAACAGAACCCAAACATGAAGTGAACGAAAGAAGAAAGCCACGTCGTGGCGCGGGCCAGATATTGAAAAAATATACATTTTAAAATTTATTTTATTATTAAATTATTTAAGTTTGAATGAAGAAGTTAATAGGTTCAGTTACCTTCTAGTGTTCTGGCAAATTACTAGGCTATTACAGAACTTTAGAAACCAATTCTTTAAAACAATTTATTATTAATTATTATTTTTTTTTTTTTTTGTATTTATTTTTATGATAATATTTTAAATAAATATAAATATAAAATATGGTAAAAAGTATTTGTATTTTAATTTAATAATATTTTTATATAATGAATTTATAATTTATTAATAATAAAAACAAAGTTTTAATTTAAAGTTTTATATGAGAAACTCATTTGCAAATTTACATTTTTATTATAATCAGTAGTTTTTAGTTGTTATTTTTTTTGAAAGTTTTGGGGTTAACTTGTCTAGATTTATTGAAATTACAAGTTTGGTAGGTGAATTGTTCACAATTGAAGTGCCTTAATTTAAACAACACAAATCAATATTTGACTACAATTTTTTTGTCATGTTTTACAATCAACTGAATCCCCCACATGTTAGCCACCTAATCCAATAAGGTTCTGGTGGGAAGTGAATGCATTTCTAAGAAACCTGAAAAGTGAATCATATGATTTCATTGTTGTAATTATACATGTACAATTTACATCATTGTGGAATTCATTTTCCAAATTGTGATTCCAATAGTGATATTAGAGTAAAGGTTTATCTTTGTTGTTGAATACATTGAGCCACTAGTTTTGTGGCATTCCTTTCTTTGTTGTCCATCCATGGCATTGAGAGTTAGTGTACGGTGGTTGGTGCAGTTGTAGAAAGTTTGTTTACATTGAGTGCTCCACACACAGTAGAGAAATGAGTGGATGCTTGCGCTCAAAACTGACTGATTGAAGCTCCACTCATTGTCCATCCATGGCATTGAGAGTTAGTGTACGGTGGTTGGTGCAGTTGTAGAAAGTTTGTTTACATTGAGTGCTCCACACACAGTAGAGAAATGAGTGGATGTGTAATGTTCTTCACGTGCAAAATGGTTCCTTAATTTCATAGACTCTAGAGGATTTTAATTTTACTTATTTTAGTAGATGGGATTGCAGTGCCTTCTCTACCCTCGAATCGATCATAGGGAGAAGAAATGATGGTGTTAGTTGGAATGTGTTGAAGGTCACTAATGCTGGTTGATAGCCACGCAAGTTACTGCTCCAATGAAGTTGGAATGTCAAGTTATTTCTGGAAGTTTGAAGATTAATTTTATTAAATTCATATGCCTTCTTGTTCTGAAAGTCGATCACTACAATGATCTCTTTAGTTTCATATGAGATACTGGTTGGTGACTAGCATTAAGATTTGAAGTGAGAAGAGAATCGATCTGCCTAAATCTCTGGATTAGAGATAGTTCCATGCCAGAACTCGACGATAGAGAGCCTTTGGAAATGAAATATTGCAATTTGTGGTGTTTAGTTACTTCAGAATATGCTGGTGGAGGTGGCCATAAAGAATGGTAAGGATTGTTGATGCTACCGTGAAGGCCGAGTGATTTTTGATTCAGTTGTTTCCCAGTTTTAATATTAAAATTTACATTTAAGGGAAAATTGAAAAGCGGTTGTGGCAAGGTTGTTGACCATGCATTTGGTTTTCTTTGTTTTCCTTCACACGTGGTGTTTAGGGTTGTGTCTAAATTTATTGGACGCCCTACATGTCCCCCGCCTAAGAGTTGTTTGTGAATTAATTTATTGAAATTGAATTATTAGTAATTTCCATTATTTATATTTATTGGACATGAGGGTAGTGTGACCAGGGCGTAGGTTTGTTCAACATAGCACAGTGAGTGGAAACCTCAAAAGTGATCAGAATGATTTATGAATTGGGTTGAGAAAAGTGAATGAAGTGAAGGTTTTTAACTTTGGACCAGGGATGTTTTATATAAACAATTATTTGTAATTTACTGGTTGAATTACATTGTAAACATACACATTTTCTATTGAAGTCAAAACAAAAGTTGATTGCAGTATTTTTTTATAGGAAGATAGAGAAAATGACAAGACTAAATGACTTGTTAGAGTTATTAAAGACTTATGTTGTCTATTATTCATAACAGTGTCCAAATTAGTAAGGAAACTCTCTTTTGCATTCAAACCTATTTACAAAATGCTCAAGACAAGATTGAATTTTGGAACTTGACTCTCAGCTATAACGAGACGAAATACAAAAGAAGAGTTGTAATTATAAATGGGTTCTTGTTGAGAACAACTCCATGTTTGAGCCTGACTCCCATCAGTAGTCAAACATTGATCAAAATAATGGGTCCATTTCAGGAGCGAATTTGCATGCATATGTGGAGGTTCAATTTACACTTCCCAAGACCTTCATCAAACCTTGGGAAGAAGTTGTGAAAAACAAGAATAGAACTGGACTTAGATATGGCAAGGATGTTTCCTTTCATATTCTAGAATATTCTAAGCCCATGTAGTTTCACAACACTAGATTTCTTCAGGAAGATCCATTGTCACTTGCTCCTATTCCAAGAACACAGATTATCAAATGCCAACATTATGATTGAGTTGGTGATATGAAATACCAATGTTTGCAGCTTTATCCTTGTGAAAATTGTGGTAGGCATAGTCATCGTTTAGATAAATGTTCTAAAAACAAAACCCCTACAAGAATGAAGATTTACCTTGGATGGATCGCTTCTTGGCAATGGTCTTCAACATCCAAGAAGATATACTGGTCATACCATAGAATTTGTTCTCAAGTATTAGGTAATCTTGCAATGAAGACTTATTCATCTTCTCACCTTGTATATGACATGGGGTATTGATAGTTAGCTAGAAGATTCCAAGATTCATTAATCGAAGATTTATCAAGTGAGCTTGAGCCACAACCTATACCTATTTTCTGAGTGTACAACCATAGATTACCATATCTAGATTCATAGTTGTAGCCAGAGGTAGAGCAATTCCCAACAAGCATGCCTTTAGTTGATTTGGCTGGTGTCATTTCTTAAACCACCACCTGCAAAAGTTTTTTGTTTCTGCTAAAGTTTGTGTTATAGAGCACTTCCACTAGCAAAAGACTTCAACTTCTATCCAAATTGGGAATTTTACCAAGAAAAACTTCGATAGTTCCAGAGTTGGTGGTCAGCCTAAAACCACCACTACTTAAGACCTCGAGCTCTCATACCTTTTCTCTAGTTTGTCGTTTTATCTTAAGAACTATCATTTCAAAGAGCTCATTCAACCATTGGTTGTGATGCATTTTTTCCTTTTTGCTCTCTTTGTGGACTCTCATATATACCCCTTTATATTAATAGGGGGAATGTTAGCCATCTAATCCACTAGGGTTTTGGTGGACACTTGATGCATGTCCAAGAAACCTGGAAACTAAACCCAACAGTTTCATTGTTGTATTTATACATGTACAATTTACATCATTCACAATACATAGTTGAATTCATTTCCCAAATATGTTATTCCAACACATCTGTCACATATTTTTGTGATAGAACAACACACGAAAAATTTTCATAGATACATAAAAATATAGGTGGTAATTGAATTGAGAACTCATATATTACAACACTATATTATAAATGATTTCTCACTTGGGCGAAGATCCCTTATTAGCACTTAGGCGTGTACTAAAAATTATGAATACAACATAATATTACCTTAGTGGAAGACTAGTGTCGCGACAAATTTATCTCAAATAAAAAGAAAACTAGGATGACTAGTTTGGCTCTATAAACTTAGCTTTACAATCAATCCCGATAGTTATGTGTAAAAGGTAATTTAGGATGAACATAATATCAAGGTTACTCTCATTATAATTTGATGAGATATTTATGAAGCTATTTTCTAAGGGAATAAGCTACATTGGAGTGGATGTTAACATGGATCCCTATTGAACATGAATAAAATAAAGGGAAAAGGTTATTGCTCTCGCATTATAGATTTACAAGATTGGAAGGGTTGTGCTCAAGAAAGATATAGCTCATTTTAAAACTGACTATTGCATGTGTCTGGAGTTCACAACTAATATATCAATAGAAGTCATGGATTACACATGTTAGAAAAAGTATCACCATGATTATTCAAACTACTTTCTAACAAAGTGATGCCTTGAATCAACATTAATCTCCACATCCCATAGAAAGATGCCAAAGGAGAAAACCTCCAAAACCAAACTAGTCAAACTTATGGAACTTTTCCTTAATATCTCATCATTTTTACGTGTCAATGATCCATCAAGAATAATGTGAATTTCAGACCTCCCAAATAGAGCCTTTGGATGGCTCTCAATAATAACCACTCCCTCTTTAGACCTCATTGTACCATACCTCTACAATGTCTCTCAATGAAAGGACATAGCATAAGCCCTCAACTTACATGGTTTAACCCGTATATGACCAAAAACTATAGGATTGAAGTCTTGACCTCCAGGACCGACTACATCAGTGCTTGCAACTACAACTGTTGCAATTTCCACACAACCTTGTATGATTGAGTTACCTTGACTATTTCCACCTTCTAATTTTGGGTGGGTGTAATTCAAATGCTCAGCATCAATTTCTTCATTTGAGACAAAAGGAAACATCTTCAAGATCTTCTCTAGTTAGAAGTGTTTTGTAGCTCTTCTCAAGAAGTGTCCATACATGACAGATACTTTATAGACCTGTCCCACTCACAACTTAATAATTTCAGCAACAGTGTTTGAGTTTGACACTGCATTACGATTTCCGAGAACAAGAGCCAAACAATGTTTGAGTTTGACACTGCATTACGATTTTCGAGAACAAGAGCCAAATTCTCCTTTATCATCTCAACAACCTCTATAGAATGGGCATATTCAAGTTCTTTGTCCATATTTGACTAGTATCAAAAAATGTTGTTAAAGTTAAAATGATACATTATTATTGAAATGCATTCCTAAATTGTTGTCACATAGTAATTTTTTTTTTTTTTTTCTATGTTATATAAACATTTTAAAAAAAAT
>APFE031445039.1:0-18522 GCA_000404065.3 Pinus taeda
TTCCTGCAAAACCTTTTGTGCCTCAGGTTTTTCTAGGCATCTTAATAAAATTGAATCATAGTTTTGCCTAAAAAGCACATCATCAATAATTGTGAAATTTTTTGCTTTCAATCTAATGGCCCTTTTGTTTTTGTAAGATAGGTTAGGAGGTGCATATCCATTTTTCAAATAAAAGATTAAATCAACATATTGTGATTCAGAGTCAGTGATACTTATCTGTTGGATCTCTTCGGTTTGATCTGTATCACCTGATTCTTGAATGTGAGATGCTCCTGCCAATAACCTGCAAAAACCTTGGCCCCTAGCAATCTTTGCTGGTTTAATTTCTAAGTCGTATTCTTGAAGTGTTGTCACCCAGTTTGCCCTTTTTTCACCCAATTCCCTTTGGATTAATATTTGCCTTACTGAAGGGAAAGGAACTATAACTTTTGTATGGGCTTTTAAAAGGAAGGCTCTGTAATGTTTGACATCTTTATATACAACAAAGGCTTGTTTTTCTACTTCGGAGTAATTCAATTCAACACCCTGAAGATTTGAACTATAGAATGAAATGGGTGCTTCCAAATTGTGATTGTTGATCTGTGTGAGTACTGCTGCATAAGAAAAATCGAATGCGATAGTATACAATGTAAAATGATTAGAAAAATTAGGGGTATTTAAAGCGGGGGCATTGATTATTGATTGTTTGATAAAATCAAACGCTTCCTTTTCTGCCGATCCCCATTTAAAGACTGAATTTTTCTTAATCATAGTTTGAAGTGGCAAAATGATTTGAGAAAATTCTGGAACGAACCTTTTAACAAAATTAATTTGGCCTAAAAATGACTGCATGGATTTTTTATTATGAGGAAAAGGGATTTCAGAGATTTCTTTGATCCTGTCCGGATCAATATAAATGCCATCTTTAGAAACAATAAAGCCTAAGAGCTTTCCTTGACCAAGAGCGAAGAAGGATTTTTTAGGGTTGAGTGAAATACCATATCTCTTGCAGCGTTGAAAGATTTGATTTAAATCATGCAAATGATTGGATTTCTCTTTAGAAAATACAGTAATATCGTCTAAGTAGACGACTATTGTTTTGTTAATCAATCCTTTAAAATCTATATCCATCGCTCTTTGAAACGTGGCCCCTGCATTAATAAGTCCGAAAGGCATTTTCTGATACGCATACATTCCCCATTTTGTTCTGAATGTGGTTTTGAGTCGGTCATCAGGATGGACCAAAATTTGATTATATCCTGAAAAGCCGTCCAAAAAGGACACTAACTCAGAGCCTGCCACTGATTGGAGTATCTGCTCCATAGTGGGTAATGGGAAGTTATTTTTTAGGCTCGCCTTATTTAAATTTCTGAAATCGATACAAATCCTTATGTCGCCATTTTTCTTTCTGAATGGCACCATATTGGAGACCCAGTTTGAGTGCCGAACGGGAAAAATAATCTTAGCTTTCAAGAGTTTATTGAGTTCTGATTTTATTTGACTCTCTAAGTTTGGATGTATTTTTCTCAACTTTTGTTGAACTGGTTTCTGTTCGGGAAGCATTGGAATGGTATGCTGGATAGTGGATGTATCATATGTTTTCAAATCATCATATTTCCAAGCAAAAACATGTTTATTTTTTCGTAACAGTCTAATGAATGCTTCCTTTTCTTCCACGGAAAGTCCTAATCCTAAATTAATGTTTTGAGGAGTTTGTTCATTGCCAAGGTTTATCAATTCAAACCTTAAGGTAGAGCTTTGGAGTTTTGTATTGGTTACAGGTTTAAACCTGTCTTTAATATCGTAAAGATCCTCAAGCTTCACCACAGGCTTTGGGATTGAGTTTTCCTCATGTTTACCTCGCATTTGAATATCATGTTCGTTTTCCTCAATGATTTGATCATCATAGGATTTTTCGGAGGTTAAAAAATGTAAAATGTCTTCATCGTGGTTGAATACTCTCCAATTAGTAACATTGTCGGGAATTGATGGCCTAAAAAGCAATTCTACTGAAAATCTATCTGGGATATAGTCTTCGGAAGGGAGGAGCTTGGAAGTGACATTGGCTAGCAAGTCGGCTACTGAATTTTGAGACCTGGGAATGGAAGAAATATTGAATGCTAAAAAGTGGGAGGTGAGTTCTTGCACCAGCGACTGATAATGTTTGAGATGGTTTGAAAGACAATGAATTGTATTCCTTACCTGCTTAACAATGATCTCAGAATCTCCAAACACTTTCAAATATTGGGCTTTGAGGCCAATCGCTTTATATAGTCCTTGGACTAATGCTTCGTACTCAGCTGTATTATTTGTGCATTCAAACTCTAGCCTGCAGGACAGCATTGTTTTTTCTCCTTGTGGGCTAACCAAAATACATCCTTCTCCCGATCCTTCGCTAGACTTGGACCCATCGAAATATAAAGACCAAAATAAAGAATTATCTAGAATCTTATTTACAAAATTCTCAGTAACATTAACACATCTAGACCTGTCAGTCTGTGAAAAGTTTTCAATTTGTGATGTGAAATTGTTTATCGAGAAAGGAGATGGCTGGGAAATATAATTTCCAAAAAATGATTCAGAAGAATAATTTCCTAAGATATTGTTGTTAAATGCAACTGGTTGATTTTCTTGTTCAAACTTTGTAACAGTGTGGGTCATGTGTTTCTCCCGATCGATCTTTATTTGATTCAGCTTACCCTTATAGGGGAGCCACATATGGGACAAATCGGTGGAAATATACCCATGGAGCTTTTCTGACCAATCCCTGCTTAAAATTAAACCATAGAACTCAGGTATATCAACGATTAAGATATCAATCCTTTGGACCACTCGTGGATTCGCCGATAACCTGATTGTAACAGAGTTTATTTCCCCTAAAACCTGAACTTTAGTTCTATCTAACTGCACAATGTGAATTGAAGATTTCTGAGGTTCTATGTTCAGTTTAAAACAAACTGAAGCTGGCATTATATTGGAGGATGCCCCAGAATCAATCAAGCAATTATGCAGATTTTGATTGTAAATTTCATATGTTAAGAGGAACGGAGGAGTATGGGAATTTGATCTATCTCCAATTAGAATTGTATCTGTTGCCTCAACTCTACCAGAAGGTGGTTGTCCTGAGTCGCTTGCAGCTTTAGTACTGGGAAGAGGCGAAGAAGGAACTGCATTGAGTTCTTTGAGAAGCAATTTTTGTTGATGTTTTAATTTACTGAGTTCAAACATGGTGATGTTTGCCTTAGTATTTTTCATATCATCAACGATATTATAGTCCATTGAAACAGATACTACCAATGTCTTAGATGATGAAGGTATATTGGAGGATGACGGTTGATTTTGAGATACTGTTGCGACTGGCTTCCTTGTGGGTACCTTTTCCTTTGTAGTATTGGTACCAACACTCCTTTTCTTTGGATTGGCCTGAACAGGTTCAGGAGTAGCTTTACTCCTGGTAGTCACGGGAAAGGCTTCTTGCTCGGCTTCAGTATCAGAATTAGGGAGTATAAAGTCCCACATTCCATGGCATTCAACGACTTCCTCTTCTTCTAATTCATCGGATGGTGTAATTGTTTCTTCTTCTTCTTCTTCCTCAGGATCTAAATCTGCATAGGATATAACATTTGGAGGCTTGGACTCAGGCTTTTTAAAATTCCTATAAGGTTTCTTTGTTGAGGACTCTGCTACTTGCTTCTTAATCTCAACCATTTCATTTGACATGGTTTTGAGGACTTTTTTAAGGCCCTCCATATCGTATGGATCTTTGGTAATTTTCTTCTTTGAATCATCCTTGAAAGACACTTTTTTGGATTTTCGTTCCTCTAGAGAAACTTTCTTTTCCAAAGCGATTATACGTTTTTCGACAGCGAGGGCTTCTTTCATGTTTTCAGCCAATGTAGGTTTTTTAGCCCTATCTACAAAAATTGTTTTTTATGAGGGTAAGGCTGTAATATACCATTCGCTTCTAATTTGTCCGCTTGACTTATCATCAGTAGGGATTTTGTTCAAGAGTTTGTTAAATCGGGAGTTAAACTCCTTAATTGGTTCTCTTGACTCGATCCTCAGATTGGAAAGGTCATTGATGAGTGTAGCCAAGGATCTATCATCGCCGTATTTGGTAAGAAGCTGTTCTTGAAAGATATTCCAACCAGTGATGGATCTAGAGGGCAAGGAAAAATACCAAGACCCTATTGATCCTTGTAATGTATAGGGGAACAATCTAACTACAACATCTTCTTCTGTTACTCCCTTTAGATTAACTGACAACATAAAATTATTTATGTGTTCCTCGGCTAATGTTCCAGCCTCTGGATTGAATTTTGGTAACCATTTCTCAAGATAATCGGGTAATGGATGTAAAGGGGCAGACATAGTGACTGCACCAGGACTTCTCCATGGTGTTTGAGCCATTTTGGGAGTACCAGCGATTGCCTGTGGTATTCCAGGTGATTGGGGAGGAGGCAGCAATGAAGATTGAAAGGATTGTGATGTTGGAGGTGAAGTCCCTTGGTGAACAATGATATGTAATGGTGAAGTGGGTGTTTGACTTCGCACAGGTGATGATGAAATGGAAGATGATGGAGAAAAGGTTTCACTACCAGAACCTTCAGTGTTCTTTTTAATCCTTTTCCTTTCGGGGAAAGGAAACTCACGTGGTTCAATACCGAATTTTTCGCTTTGAATTCTGGTAAGGTGATGAGGTAAGTGGAATTGCGAAGTCTGACTACCTTGTGATACTTCAAATCTAGGAGGTGAAATCGAGAAGCCTTGAAGTTTCTGGATGATAGATTGAACTTTAGGAGACTCGGGGCTTAAATGTTCTGAAGTAGGATGAAGTTGAGCAGTAGTAGTTGATCCTTCCTCTTCTCGTCTAGATACTGATGTTTCAGAGTGCAAACGAGAGGTCCGAGGAGAGGTGGAAGGTGATTTACTCTGTGAATGGTCTGTAGGTTTTGGCTTACTCGCCATTCATAGCGGATGGCCCTCCTTCTAGCGCCAGAAATGTTGATGCCCCGAAAATCGTTGTATCAACATTGGGGGATAACCACCCGGTCCAGACCTTAATACAACTCCTTTTCCGTTTGGGATGGTGGCTCCGACTGGATATAATGGGACCAGTTTCCCAATAATGAATAAAAGGGGTGGATGAGTGATTGGTTATCTAATATAATGATAGGCGAATAACTTAATCTATCAACAAAATAAAAGAACTAATACTAATCCCGGGAACAATTATTCTTTGGAAATGCAGCGTTTGATGATCTTTGTCTATTGACAGGCATATATATGACTCTATCAAATAAACATAGATATTTATTCATTCAAAGATTACTTCATTTAAATAGTTAAACAAAGTGATTAACACAAGATTGCTGCACTTATCATTTATATCATCGATACATACATGATTAAAAGAGAAGCACATTATAATCTGCCAATAGTGGAATGAATAAAGAATGCTGTTAAAACACACACACACACACACACACACACACACACACACACACACACACACACAACACACACACACACACACACACACACACACACACACACACACACACACACACACACACCACACACACACACACACATATATATATATATATATATATATATATATATATATATATCCGATAATAGCAAGAGCAATCAAATGAAAATTCATATAAAAAGAATGAGTCCAGACATAGATAATAGTACCATATGAGCTGCTAATCAATCCCAATATCAATCGCTATTTGAAATTCTTCCTTCAACGCAGAAATACTTTCAAACAAAGACAATAGTGCACATTTGCATAAAAGTTTCCTTATCAAAATCAGAATGATTGGTCCAGTTTTATAAAAGAATATCCCTGAAGTAAAATAGTGCAACTTCAGGGTTTTAAGTCATATACAAAACTTTACGCCCCTTTCTAAATGCATGAAAGGGTCTATAAATACTACACTAAACTAAATATCTATGAAACTAAAATCCTACTTAATTGGTATCAATTGATGATAACTATCTCCTTTGCAGCGATCTGGCAGTCGGCCGCATGAATCATCATTCAGGTTGTTTGCCTTTAAACCTGAGCTGGCTTATCGCAAGCATTGGATCCACTTCGGGTGGTCTGTTGAGGCGAGAATTGAGTTGGGCGGCATAGGTGGCATCCTGAATATCGGGAATAATATACCCGATTTCATCTGTAAGGCATTTGAGGGCGGCTCTCTGGCTGTGCGGCTTGACTAAAAAGAACCAATAGGCGTCTCATGTCAAACTGTTAATTCCTGCGATTAACCTTCCATTTTTCTCTAGCTCTGGGTAACATGACTGCGCCAATATTTTCGCTGCTGTTAATTTGCCTGGAGTACATTGAGAGATCATGTTAGACAAGTAAAGAGTATTATTAACTAATTAAACCAAATTACTAGTGGTTGTTTTGCATCTTGATATTGCTCTTTCTACCTTCATTAACTGAGACTGCCATTCTGTAAATAATATTTCTTTATGCGATTCTAGAATCCTTGGTAAATTAGCCGCCTGTCCCTGATCGATATCTTGCCATTCAAGAAAATTGGTCAATGTTTCTTCGTCTTGATCCAAGTCTGTTCTAGCCTTTTCTACTTTCTCACTTATTGATGTGGTTAAATCACATAATGGTTCCGCCTGGGCGATTTGCTGACATAAACGCTTCATCTGATTTACCAATCCCTTATTTATCTGAAATGCCTCTACTTTGAATTCATTTAGCTGTGGAAGCTTCTTCGTTTTCTCTAGCTGGGCTGATAATTGAGCAATCTGCTCATCTTTGGACTTCAACATTTGTTCATTTGATGCTTTTAGTTGCGCCAATGCCTCAGATAGTTGCTTCTACTTTTGAACTGCGCTGTCATCAATTCTCTGTTTCTCTTCCTGCAATTGTTTGGTCAATTGATTATTTATTTGTTGTTGTACTATCAATTACTGTTCTGCCTGCTCGGCCTTTTGTTGTGCTTCCGATAGTTGCGCTTGTAGAGAAAATATGTCCTGGTCTTTTGTCTTCAATAAATTGCTCATCTCTGATGCCTTGTCTATTGTCGCCGCCGAATAGGCTCCAGCATATTGTGATAGTTTTGTCAAATCATTAGAGGGGTCAAATTCCTCTTTCCAAAGCACATTGCCCGTCACTGTTTGTTCTGGGAATAAAGAAGGTTGACAAGTCCTTCTCCTCTTCCTCTGTCGTTTCACCACAGCTTTATGTCTTGGGCTATAGAAGACGTCTAAGGGAGGAATTTCTTCTATCTGCAAAATAACCTGGTCGGAAGGATCCTTTGGGATTATTTCTACTTCTTTTGACTTGGGTGGGTCGTTGGTTTCACCTGAAACCTGCTTTGAAGTCGCCTCCTGTGTATTGACCTCTTTTGATGTCTCGTCATCTTTAGAGCACTCAAGATTGCCGATAATTGAATTGAATTTTTGCCATTCCTGGAGCAATTTCGGGTCAATTTGAGTATTTTCATTTACATTTATACTGCTCTGTTCTTGCTCTTTCGCCTGGGTCTCCTCTTGTCTTTTCTCATGCACTTCCTCCTGTTCCTTTGATGTAACAGGAGGTTCCTTAACAAGTCGCTGCTCAGGCTCGCTTGATTCTGTTGTTGGGGTTGTCGCTAACAGATCTAGAGGAAGAGTTTGCAACCTCTGCTCTCTAAGTCTGTTAAATTCAACTAATCCTTCATCTTTGTATTCAATTATAGCGAGCGATTTAACTTGATACATTGACTCGGCCGATGAGAACAAGTCGTCGAACCTATCTTCTTTATGCTCGAACTTGGTCAATTTGGCCTGTTCGAGTGCATTATAGGTGACTTTGCGTGGATCAAATCGCCTACTAGGGAGAGTTGCCAGAGTTAATTCCTTTATTTTTTCAGCTTCTTTCTCTACATGTTTGAAATCATGTAGAGTGTAGATACCACATCTCAAGGGAAAAGAGGGCCAGACCTGCTTCTTATTTTTCTTTAGAGTTTGTGTAACTCCATCGGAGATGATCTGATATGCTATCTCCTTGGCCAGCAGTTTATCAGGTATGTACAAAGGAAGAATGTGAGGTTTGGCTTGACTGCCAAAAATTCTGATATAAGTGAATTTTTCCGCCCAGAACCAACTTCCGATGGATGTTAAATCAATCCCTGCTTGGTAGGAAATCTCAAGGGCAGGTTTATTAAAGATAGAATGATGAATGGGAAACATGAAGCCGTTGCATATTTGGTATAAATGGTGCTTGTAGTTGGTTTTCCACAACTTTTGACGATATATGTGAATGGGTGTGGGGTCTTGCGACGTCCACCTCCATCCAAGCACAGGGAATTCAGATTTAAAACACAGGATGTCTAGAATATAAGCGCTATAGTAGAATGGGGGAATAAGCCTTTCAGTGACGCGGGATTTGGTTCTAAAATCAAGAACTGTGGTTGCTAACTTATCGGACAGTATAGTTGCCCAATCCATGATTTCACCATTACATGCCGCTTCCATCAAGGGAACCATTTCGATAGTAAAATTAGTGGAATCATGTAACCCCCACAACCTACACATCATTATCCCAACATAGCAATAAGGAGAGCATAGAGAATCAACCGAGTACTTACCCGAAGATTCATGCTTGTGTTTTGCTGGATTTTGCCTCCAATCCCGAATGTGTTCGGATTCAGTCTCGTTCTCAGCTCGAAATTTCTCCAGAAATGCCATGTTATACTTATTCTCTGGCACAGGTAAATGATACATTTGCCTCCTCAGCTTGAAAGGAATCGGAAATTCTCCCATCTCTGGTGCTGAAGGTTCTGTCTGTGGTTGGGATTTTCTGAATTGCCCATCTCACCACATCTGTATATGGGAGGATTTGTTCCCGAGCTGCTATCCGATGAAGAAAAGAATTGGCTAAGTCCTTTAGATTAGCATCAGATTTGCGAGTGTTATCTGCTGAGGCTTGTACTACTGTCATCATTGGTCCTTCGGCTTCAATCAAATTATAGGTACCTTGCCAAGTAGTTCTGGCGAGTCCTAGGCATGTAGTATCCGATACCAATCCTTTATTTTTAGTTCCTGGATTAATGATGAGTTGCCCTGTGGCCGGCGAAGTGGAAGCAATTGCAGTTTTCTTGGACTTCTTCCCCATTCTACTTGAAGCTGTTACTTCGAGAGAATTCTGCACAGGAATGATAATGAACGTAAATACAGAAAATTGATAGCGCAAATCGAATATGAGTGAGATATATATCGATAAATGCATGGTGAATGATTAACTTAAGGTGGCCTTGGATACAATCTGTGAAAAGATTTAGGCTTACTGTTTCATTAAATGGCCGTTAAGACATGTCAATCCTTTAAATGCCCATCATTTCGATTATTGGCCGAATGATTTATTTGAAGCGTGCCTTGGATGTTTTGGCAGTTGAGCGCGGATGAATTGCTATTCAGAAGATAAGGCTTTTAATACGAATTAATCGTAATAAACCTGCTTTAAGATTTTCTTTGAAATTTGCGCTTTTGGCTTTATCGCAATTGGGCGTCGGGGAAATCTTAAATCGTTATACCGGTTGCATTTGGAATCCCTGATTGTCGATAGTGATATCGCATCACGTCGGGAGTATTGACTGGGGCACTTTAAAAGCATGCATGGTAAGGCCTTTGATTGGTTTATCAAAAAGTTTTAGTAATGTTCTTTATTTTATTTTTCAGACCTTTTTGAATAAGACTAAGTTGATACTGATTAAAATTAAAAAGGGACCCATTTCAAATTATAGTTTTGGGATAATAATGATGTGAAATGGGGGGTTGTTGTAGGCCACAACAAGTTCATAATGATAGAATTAACAGCCGCATCAAGTAATGGAACCCATTCAATAGACAACTTGGTACTGTCTCCCTTTCCAAATAGTCTACACAACAATGCAGATGCAAAATTAGAGGGGCTGATAAAGGTGCAATTGGGTACATACCAATTTTCTCCCGCTTGAACTTGTTGGAGCTAGACCTCCAATTCTGCATGTTGTCCATTAGGTCTTTATTTTGTTTCGCGAAGTGCTCAATGAAGGCTTTTTCATATAGCTTTTGTGGTTTTGGTAGATAATACATTTAACATAGATTATCTAGAGTAAATGACCCCATGACTTCATGCTTGGAATTCCTAAACGTTCTGTTTGAAATGTCCACATTGTCGATGATCCATCTTACCATATTAGTGTATGGCAATATTTTAGGCCTTGCAGCTATTCTATGCAGGAAAGAACATGCTGTTTCAAAATAATAAGCCTAAGATGAGACCTCAGCATTTGCTGTTGCTTTAGTCACCAGGACCCTTGGGTTTTCTTCCTTGAATAGATTGTACATTGCTTCCCATGAGGTAGTTCTGCCATCCTTGTTAAATGTAATATTAGAGAACAATGGAATCATGTTTGAATCTTCAGACACAATAGCCTCTGCAATCTTCTTTCCTTTCTCAGCTATTTCCCTGAGCACTATTTTCTTTGGAAATTTCATGAAATTTTGGAAATGGAGAAAATAGAATGAAACACAGAGCGGCAATGAAAGCAGAAACACGATAACATATTAAACTCTGAAATGATGTAAAGATGAAGATTTTATTTCAAGACAGGTAAAAAAAAGATATCAATCTTCTTGAGTTGTGAAAAGAGTAAATGCGGTTAAACCTTATTAACTACTCATTAAGGCCTATGTGTGATTTTCTTTATGTCTCATAAAACCATCGCATCGCAAGTTGTAAATGGTATTTCAAATTGGAGTGTTTTAAGTGTGATACCGATCAAGCGATTGCGATAAATGGATTTATCACAATATCTCAAATCGGTGATGTCGGGTTATGTGGAATAGACCAATTCAAAGTCGCTTTGGTATTTTTGCGATTTCCCATGAGCGGCGTGCTTTTAACTTTTTCAAGTGCTTTTCCCTAAATAGATGATTATTTCATTGAAACAAATATTCGTGATAGGTCAGACTTGATTCAAGTTATAACAATTTTTATTATTTCTTCGGGTCCAGAGCATATCACTATTCACAGTTTTTATGGTTTGAATGTTTGCGCCTTTGTGAAAGCAACGATGCAATAAATACTTTATATTATAAAGAATACTATAAGCCTTAAGGTTTATAAAGAGTTTAACGCTACCTTCAGCCTTCTAAGGGGTTTTTTTTATCGCATTTCATAAACTTCGACTCATGAATAACCTTTGTTAGTTTGGGATCATGCGATTTAAGATAAAGCGAGAATTTTTAGTCATAAAGTGACCCGGCTTAATATCTTAAGTCCATCTAAGGTTTTACTTCGAGTGGATTTAAATGCAAGCTCTTATTTTCTAAGTTTTTTACATTTTTTTTGAAAGGTCTCCATTTAATAATAAAATACTAACTATTATATAATAAATGGGGGGTTGTTGAACAATAAAACAAATGTGCAGCTAAAAAAGAATGGAGAATGACAGAGATCTCTACAAGGCCTTCTACAGGATGGCCAACATGGTAGGTTTAATGTATGCAAACTATAAGGAGACAATGGAAAGAGAGGAACAAGAGAAAGAAAGAGTAGAGGATGATCCTCCATCTACCTCCTTGAGTGAACATTATTCTTCTTCATCATCTTCTCCTCATTAAAATGGGGAGATCAATCAGAGCCTTTAAGCAAAGAATGTTGAATTAAGGAGACTTCCACAAGAAGAAAAAGAGAAGCAAAGATTGCAACTTCAGTGATGAGGCATGAAAGAGGCCTTGAAAGAGTTGAAGCGCAATGAAGGCTTAGTGAAGCCATCATCACCTGCTTCAGAATCAACAATTGAGGTAAACAATGTTGATCACTCTTCAGTTTCATTTTCACATGACGCTATTTTTGTTGGAAGCCTTGAGGTACCCATTTCGGGAATCGCCCTGAGACTCCTTACCAAAATGGGATACATTGAAGGAGAGTGCTCAAAGGTAGCATAATATTCCAAGGTGTTGTCGAAACCATTGAGGAAAGAGGATGATGGGAAAACATCACAATCATCCCATTACAATGCACATTGCAGAAGAAGAGCTAATGCAAGCTCTCATTGCTAGGATTGTACCAGAGACAACCAAGATAGGTATAAAAAGTCTCAGCATTCTAAAGTTCATTTTGATTACAAGTATATTAATTATGTAGCATAAATCATGGCATAGAGAACCATGTAGTTTTTGTGGCTTGCATAACCACGTGGTTTCCGAGTGCTAGAAGAGAATGGTAGCAAGAAAGAGGATGAGACGTGAAAGGCCTTCTCCACACTAGGGAGGGAAGAACGTTAAGTAGGTATGGAGGAAGAAGAATTTTTGTAATCATTGCAATAGAGGTGGAGATCAAAGAGCCACATGTTGGAGGCTCCATCCAGAGTAGCGTCTCAAGGACAAAGCACCTGTATAGGATCCAATTGGTGAAGATGTTCAAGAAGCAAATCTGCCACAAGGAGATGACCCATTCACATTTATGAGTCAGAGAAGGTTTTACTAGATATGGTAGTTTTTCATGGCCACATTTTGTAAATCATGTGTTGCGATATAATCGTAAAAGTGATGATGTGTTTTCCATCGCTTATTAAAGCAACGATGCCCTTTTTGGCATTTTTATTGATAAGTGGGGTATTGGTTTCTATTATGATGTACACTTGACCAAAGAGTGTGTCTTATAAACTCTTTGCAAATATGGGTATGCTTGAGTCATGATTGGTCATCTAATATAATATGTAGTTTGTAAATATTGTACCAGAGGTTTGTAGAGGATGCAGGTGTCGATTCATCACTTATGGCTCTGAAGAACAAGTATGAAAGAGAAGGAAGTGTGACCTGTCAGGACACTTGTTGTGCAGACAATGTAACACAACATTTACCAATTATGTTCATTCTTTTGGAGGAAAAAATATCTTCAATGGGGAGGAATGATCCAGGCGGCTCTAGAAACGCTCAGAATTTAGAAGTGGCTTTGGAAGAGCTCAAAAATCAAATGTGTTGGACTGAAGTGAAACTAGGTCCAGATCTAATATCTCGTCTCAAGATTTCCAACGACGCAAATGCCACTTCTATCCGAGTTCGTATGTGAAAGTTACGACCATTCAAAGTTTTGGTCAAACTAGGGCCAATGGTAGCCACTAACGAGGCAAAAATTTGACACTTTGTGGTGATGGTTTCTGGTAGTCGGAATTGGCAAAATTGTCACCTACTTAATTTTGCTGGTGTCACCTACTTAATTCTGCTAAGATTTTTTTGATTATTCTCTTTTTAATACAATTTTTTTTTATAAATATGGGGTGGCGGGCGGCCACCCCCCTCCAACTAAACATATAATATATATGTTATGTATTGGCCACTAGGCCAACCATTTAAAATGGAGTAGTATACCTAGGTGGAGGAATTGCCTGGATTGTCTACTGGCTAGAGAAATTTCTATCTCCGACCACCGACAATTCCTCTATCCCTTTGAGGTCAATCCATCCGTCTTCAGATATGATTCAGGTTCTACAGTGATACCATTTCACATCTGATAACCCATGATACAGAACATATGCATTTAATGGCACAGTCCTTTGAATTTGAATTTGAAAACCTGCCCTCAAAATTTTAATTTCTTTAATCATGACCAATTAGAGGGTGTAGTGAAAGGCTGCTAGTCCGACTCTCTAGAGGGTGCAATGAAAGACGGTTTGGTGGTGGCGGTGGCGATCATGGCGGAGGTGAAACCGATGCTAAGGTCTTAAGTCCTCAGTGTGGTGGCAACATTGTTTTTGAGATGCAAGGGACTTGACTTCAATTTTCATTCTCAGGCATTGAGCTCACGACTACAGTGTGGGATGCTAGCATTGTGTGGTGACATTCCCATGGGATGCTAGGAATTTCACTTAATGACTGGCATAGTGTTGATTATGAGGCATTTCCTAAGTTCGACTATAGATAAAGATCCTCCATTAGTATTGTTATATACAGTAACACTCATGTTGTAAGTAACGCAACTGCATCAACAACTTACAAAGTGGCATGGCCCGTTGGGTCCCCTTGGTCGTTTACATTCTTTTAGGCATATCAATACGTACATGGGTTCCATTGTCGACATCCTCCTGCAAGGTTACCAAATGAAACTGATTGTTATGTGGAGGATGGCTTTGTATTTCTTTTTTGACACATTGTTTTGTTAACCATGCAGTAGAACAAACATTTTTTCTGGTAGGTATAGTCACAACTTTTCAACACATTATGATGGAGTAAACTAATGAAGAAATTCGGAAATGATTGTTGCTGTCATTTGGTTTAAAAAATTATAAAAGCTTAGAGAAATTTAAATGTGATTATGTCAATACTATCTTTGAACTTTGGAAAGCACTTAGCATCAAAGCTAGAAATATAGTTGCATCTAAAATTATTTAAACTTATTTCAGTTTCCACCCTATATTTCGTAATATTTCTTCGAAAAACTTATTTCTTCTCCAACTATTTTTTTTTGTGTTGTTTTCTTTTTGAATTTCTCTTCCAATATCCACCAAAATATATGCTTTATTTATCTGCTTTTTGTTATATGCAATTTATGAGAGGACTCAAATCGTTGATTGTTATTGGATTGTAGCAGCAACAGCGGGAAAATAAGCATTCAATTGAACTTCCATTAAACGAGAATATATATATATATGACAGTGGCTTTAGTCCAACGGGTTAACTTAGTACAGACTTGCAATTCATTGTGTTAAGGTAGACGCCGCTTGTCGTGATTTTGTATTAGTTTGATTAGAGGTAAATATTTTACAAATATGCAGAAGAGGAAGGAAAAATCCCAGATTTTTTGCGGAATTTATGGGTAACTATTAATCACAAATCGAATAAGCAATATATCATACGTAGATACCTTTCTGTAGTCATATGAATAAACAAATCTTTGTCTTCTGTTTTAACTCTCTATGTTATAATATTTTCTTTTCACACAATTGTTCTTTACGGATAGGTTACTCTATTTTAGCGTAATGATTTCATTAGGACAAAGGTGTAAATGCTTTATCTATTTTCACAGTTTAATTTATAGTATCATATCATATAAAGCACATTATTAATCATTAAACCCATTTACATTAATTATATCATAATTTAATGTGTTACTTAGCCTTTATTCTAATAATATGCACTTTATAAAACTATTATAATAATATTATAAAAAAATATTGCGTAAAATATCTTGAATTATGACTTTTGTTTAAAGCTAAAGAATCTTAGATTAGATTGAGTAATTGGGTGAATTGTTTGTTTTCTCACCTCTAAAATTTAATTAATAAATACAAAATTATAAATTTTAATTATAAAATTTAAAAATAATTATTTTAAAATAAATATTTTAAATAATAAAATGGTTAAATATCTTAAATTTTATAGATAATGAATATATTATTAAATTATTTTTTTAAATTATTAATACTTAATTGATAGCTAAAATTTTCTTATATTAGCTTGACCTAAGTCATTTCTCTTAATTATTACTCTAACCTTTTAAATAGACATTCTACCCTAATATAACCAAGAATTAATAAAAAAAAAACATCAACTAAAATGTTAAAATATTTTACATGATATTTTTACATTAAGTAAACTATTTTAAAAATTAAATATATTATAATTTATTTATATGAAAAATGATAATTAAAGAATCACATTTAATATTTATTTTATATATATATATATATATATATAAAAAGTTTTATTATGATTTTGTAATAAATATAATTGTTTTTCAATTTAAATAATTAATTATAATTTATGAATATATTGAACAGTTGGAAACCTATCATAATTCAATTGTCAAATTAATAGTGGGGATAACCATCACTGATTTTTATTTATTAATGCAAAGAAAACCACACTTGTAATTACCACTTGGTGTTTAGAGCATGTGTTTCCTCCTAAGAGGTCACAGGTTCAAAACCAGAGGGGGGTAGAGTATGTATGCCTTCGTAGACTTAGCATTCAAATCGCTGCGCGAAGGTGGGTCCCTTGTCCCACAAACAAGGGGGTCTCATACACCAATTTGGTGTCTGGCTTGGCTGTGACCTTAAAAATGGATATTATTATTATTATTATAAGGCGTTAGACTTTCACTCCTACTAGATGCCTTTTCACTCCTACTAGATGCTTTTGGGTCTTTGGATATTAGCCTATTTCGTTACATCTTAGGAAGATAAGCTCTTAGCCAAGCAAAAACAGATTTAGGACACACTTTATATATATGTATGTATGTATGGGGAATTTAATTTTGAATATTATATATTTATGTTAATATGGAATTTATTTGTGAATGAGGTTTTTGTTTTTTTAATGCACATGTCCTTGATCGACGAGTATCTGTCCATCGAAATTATTTGCCAGATTCAACGTATCTAGAGAATGGCAATTGGAGTTCATTGCCTGAATGATCCAGAAAGTCTAGTCTCTCATTTTTCTCACAAATGAAAGAAGGAATCTAACCCTCGAGTTTATTAGACAATAAACATAAACAATTCAAAGAATGCAACATAGTGCAAATTTCAGAGGGGATTGAACCTGTAAAGTTGTTCTAGCCTAGTTCTAGTATAAAAAGCAAGCAAAGGAGGGCCAATGACTCTGGAATCTCTTTGTTCAAAAGGTTGTTGCTCAGATGCAACTCAATAAGAGAGGATATATTTCTGATAGAAGATGGAATGGAGCCATATAATCTATTGTTTGGCATGAGGAAAACAATCAAAGTTTTCCATTTTTCTTAGAAAATAAGAGAAACATTGCCAGATATTTAATTACTTCCTAAACGAATCTGTTCTAGGTGAGGGGGATGAGAGATACGCTTGAATGGAAGAGATCCATTGAGGTTTGAATGGGAGAGCTATAGAGAGACCAAACTAGTCAGATTCACGAGCCATGTAGGGAATTTGGAGCAAAAATTGTTTCAATCCAAATGGAGATTCTCTAGGGATGTGATATTTTGTAAGAGGCGGGAAGCGAACCATTCAGCCTGCAGTTTTCCATTGAAATATGTTAGGATATTCCGACACATAGGAAATAGTTAAGTATAACTTGGTTTAGTGTAGAGTTAGGTAAACTGTGTTTCTTTACTATGTACTTTTGTAACTTACAATCCGACGGTCACAATATGTAGTGATCTGACGGTTCATTCTCTCCTCGGTATTATCGACACTTGATTCGTGGCTTAACACCCGATTAGTCCATGATCTCTATTTAAAGAGGGTAACCATTCATGAGAGAAGCTTATGTAAATTTTCATTCTTTTGTTAATAAATTGCCTGAAGTGGCCGCGTTGGCTCAGGTCTTGGACTGTTTCCCTCTTTGAGGGTTTTAACCACATCAACAGTACTGGTGTATTGATCTGTGATCTGTTTGTAAGTGGTGTCCTTTGGTGTTCTATCTGAGGAACTTACCCTATAAATTCCTACATGGTATCAAAGCTATTTGAGGGCCGCATCCGTTGGTGATCCAAATCTGAAGCCGGTAGAACTACATCCAACTGTTGTTTCCTAGATCTATTGTTACTAACTGCTTTCAGGCAGAGATGAATGATCTATTGTGTTAGGAGCATCAGTTCCAGTGAGGAAAACCTTTCGTTTCATGCAAAAAGGTTTCCGGTAGCCCTAGCTACATCATTTTTAAGATCTGGAGGTATACAATGTTTATTTGGAGTTTTTATTTATTTTCTCTTTGTTTATTTTGGTTTATTTAGCTCTTTGTTTTTTTTTTTATTACCGGATCTATACCTTTCATTTATGCGTATTCTCTTTGCCCTACGACTCTGCGTGATCTGGGAAAATCAGAAACAGAAAGGAAAGATTTTTCTCATGCGTATGCTCTTTTCCGTTGCGCCTTAGTGTGATCTCGAAAAATCAAAAACATCGAGGAAAATATTTAGTTTTCAGCTAAAGCTAACTTCAAGCTGGAAGTTTTTTTTTTTGTATGTCCGTGTTGTGTTTTATGTTTTTTGTTTTGTAGGAAAAAAAGAGCTTTCTCAAGTAAGCACGGACCCCAAAGCTTTAGTGACTTACAAAAAAAAAAAACCCTTTCTCCTTTCCAAAAATTACTAACCTTTTAATCTAGCTCACTTGGTCCAAAACTACTTTATGAGAATAGAGGTCTTGAGTTCAAGTCTTTCTTTTTGTTGAGCTAATTAGATTAAGTTTGGAAAGGGGGCGGATTTTTTTTAAATATAATATTATCCTTCATTTCCGCACATTCTTGCACTTCGTCGGCATCTTCAACAACTTTTCTTCAAAAAGCCATAACGTCTTCATCCAGAAATTGTTTTCAGAGCCCTTTTTTTTGAATCAGCCTAATTTTTCGAGATCTTTCTATTGGAACACTTAGTTTCAACATCTATAGCTTCAATTTTTGTTAAAATGGAAAGTCCATGCCAATTTATTCTTGACAACGCCAACTACTTCCAATGGTGGTCCTACATTGTGGATTTACTTAGAAGTAAAGGTCTTTACAGAATAGCCTCAGGCCAAGAAACCAAACCGAAATATGAAGATAAGGCAGCCAAATGGGAAA
>APFE031445056.1:0-14594 GCA_000404065.3 Pinus taeda
GATTAGATACAATGGAAGTGGGTAATCCAAAATGAACCCATACATGTTCAAAAAATAGTTTTGCAGTTTGTTCAGCTGTAATCAGTTTATTACAAAGTATCAAAACACACATTTTGTTGAACCTATCCACAACAACATATAGATAATCATGACCTTTCCTAGATTTAGGCAGTCCTCCAACAAAATCCATGGAAACACTTTCCCAAGGGTGAGAAGGAACTGGTAATGGAGTGTACAAGCCTAGTGACGTGATATTAGAAGTGTGTGCTTCTCTAATTATCTCTACTCTCTCAGTTTGTGGAATGCATAACTTCCCACAATGGTATAAGAGTCAATCTTTTATATGATAATCCAATTCTTCTACTCATTTTCCTTAACTTAAAGTTGCAGATACATCTTTAAAGTCTATATCTTAATCATATTGTTCAATGTAGCTTTCATGTAGCTTAGAATTATGCTTAAGTATAGTAGATGCATTTATAATAGGTCTAGGTAACATGTCTGCAACTTTATTGTGTATGACCTTTTCATATCTGATGACTAAATGAAACTATTGTAGAAAACCCATCCATCTATAGTGCCTTGATTACTGGAACTTAGTTTGGGAGTGTAGATACTGAAGTGGTTGACGATGAGTATGTGTTACTGTCTCTTTTCCCATTAAGTAATGTTTCCACCTTTTCACACTCTGAACTAATGCATATAATTCTTTATCATATGTAGGATAGTTAATTACTACAGGATTAAAAGTATTAGAATGATAACATATGGGTTTACCATGCTGTGTCAACACTGCTCCCATGGCATAGTCACTCGCATCTGTTTGGATCTCAAATGGTCTTTGAAGATCAGGCAGTGCTAGTACATGTATTGTACTAATCTTTTCTTTCGAGGTGTCAAAGTCTTTCTGCTGTTTGCCTCCCCACTGAAACACCTTGTTCAATCCTGTTAAAGCATGTAAGGGAGATTCAATTAAGGAAAAGTTAGAAACGAACTTCCTCCAATATTGTGCTAGCCTAAGAAGCTTCTAACTTCTGTAGCATATTTGGGTTTAGGCCAGTTTACAATGACTGCCACCTTAGAGGGATCTATCTTCAATCACCACCCCCTACTATATGACCCAAATAATTCAGAGATGTTTTCCCAAATTCATATTTCGAGAGTTTAACATGAAGTTTTTCTCTTTTCAAAACATCTAGTGTCTACTTAACATGCTTTAAGTGTTCTTCCCACATTTTGGTAAAAATCAGAATGTCAGCCAGATACAAAATAACAAAATCATCAAGAAAAGGTCTGAGTACATCATTCATTAATCTCATGAAAGTAGCAGTAACAATAGTTAAGCCAAAAGGCATAACCAGCCACTCATACAAACCCTGCTTTGTTTTGAAAGCAGTATTACATGTATCTTATTCTGCAACTCTGACCTAATGGTATCCACTGTGCAAGTCTATCTTGGAGAAATAAACACCTTCTTTCAATTGATCTAAAATATCGTCTATACGAGGAAGAGGATAATGATGTTTGATTGTTATCTTATTCAATGCTCGGTAATCGATGCACATTCTCCACGATCCATCTTTCTTTCTCACCAAAATGATGGAGACCCACATGGTGATGTGCTAGTTCTGATGAACCCTTTCCTGAGCAACTCATGCACCTGCTTCTTGATTTCAGCATTCTCTAAAGTCGACAACGTATACATTCCAATGTTAGGTAATGGAGCATCTTGCTACAAAATAATATCATGTACTATTTCCTTTCTGGGTGGCAGACCTTTAGGTTCTTGAAACAAGATATCATACTCTGAAACAACCTTTTCAAAATCATCTTGCTATCTAGCATTACAACCCTCAAATACATTCGTTTTATCATGTTTCCTTTCCTTTACAGCCATCAGTAAGAATTGTTTGCATGAATTTATCATTCTTTTCATCTGCCCTGAGTTTATGAGAGTATAATTATTCTTGAGCTTATGAGCTCTTACAAAGTATTTGATTCCATCTTTAACCAGTAGATACTTGTTCTAAGCTCTATAGAAAATGGCTTTCCTATCATATAACTAAGGACATCCTAAAACAATTCCACATATATCCAAAGGAATTATGTCTAACTCAACCTTATCTACAAGTGCTGACCGAAAAGAAGACCTGAGTTTGCACTGTCTAGTCACTTGTAGTTGTGCTTTATCATTTAAAAATCCTAATGGGTATGGTTTCTTGTGAGGTGTAGTTGCTAATCCCAACTTCTTTACAATTGCTTCAGAAATTAAATTTACTTTTGAGCCACTATCAAACAAAGTATCAATCTTTTGATGTTTGGAAATAACTCGAATATGGAAAAGCTCATGTCTTTTTCTCTCATTTTCTTCATCAATGGTAGATTGTGAAAAATTACTAGTAGATTCTTTAGAATCCTTAACTCTTATACCTATGGCTACAATGGTTGTTTCATCTCCTGAGTCTAACCCAAAATCTTTCTAAATAGCTACAACAGTCTTCTTCTTCTTGCCCTCGAACTTCTTAGGTCTCAGCTCTGGATGCAGAATCCAACAATGCTCATCATCATGCCCATGCTCTTTATAGTGAGTGCATGAAGCCTTGCTTTTCTGTGCAGTGCTAGCCTTCTTTTCTTTCCACTTATGCTTTCTTTTCTCCTTATTCTTGCAGGCATTGGGTTGGGATGATCCCCCAACTTTTGGACTTCCATTCTTTCTTCTAGCTTCTAGATGAGTAGCTTGTACAGACACCTCATCTATACTAGTGGGATTAAACATGAGAATGGTGTGCCTCATGTAGTTGTGTAGACCGCCAATGTCCTTCAATGGAGTCTCAGGTGAGTCTAATGAGATTCCTAGAATCAATGCTCTCTTTCTAAATTCTTGAGTGTACCCTTGCACACTTTGCCCTTTCAAATGTCGAAGAGTTTGCCAACTCATTAGGGCTTGCTGCATGTAGACCAATGGATAGAACTGCTTTTTGATTGTAGAAGCAAAATTCACTCCATAGAGAGATGGTCTTACCATGTCTTTTCATGTCAGCTTGGGTTTTGCCTTCCCAACCAAGGTAGTGCCTCCAAGGCATAGGCTTGTGAGCTGAAACTTGCTCTTGTCTGAGTTTATATTTTGTACTTTGCAATAAACATCAATTTGTCTAATCCAATTGTCCAGCTTTCTACATTCAACTCTCCATCATATATAGGTAAATCAAATTTAACATCTAGTTTGATCAAAGATGCTTTCTTTTTAGGGCTATCAGGAGGTGTGAGAAAGATTTCTTCTTTCCCATTTCCTTTTGAGTGGTCATGGGAATGTGACTCATCTTCTCCTTTGTATTTCTTGGAGCCTGATGAATCTTCATCCTTATGTTTTTCAAAGTCCCTATACATTTCTTCTGCCATGGACTTTATGGCTAGGAAACTATCTATGAATTGAGGGTCTGGCCCAATAGAACCTTCCTCTCACATTGTCTTCCTAGTATAGACTCCCAATTTCAGAATTAGTTTCGACCAACGCTCCTTCTCCTAATTTTAGCCTTCATCTAGTTAGCATTCAACAGCTAAACCAACACAAGCTTGTCTAACCTTAATAGCCTAAAGATCTAATACCACTTGATCTGATAATCACTTGTGAGTGACTTGAGTTAATTAATTAATAAATGTAGGTATTACAGACTCACGTGCTCGTGTGTGTCTATGTTATTTTAGGCAATAGATTGATCATATTCCAAAATACACAGACAATGGAATAATGGAAAACATCAAGAGAAACATAGTAAGCAAATGCAAGAACACAACAAACTTAATAATCAGTTCACTCTATCCTCCACGGCTACGTCTCCAGTCCAGCTTTCAGTGGTGGCTTTCTTTTATTGTGTCTTTAAAGTAGAGATTTATAATGAGGAGCTCAATCTGAGTATCTTGAAACATATAATGTTTGGTAAGGTGGTTCTTGGATCCCCCAAGCCACTAGAGTACACAGACTCTTTTCCTTATTAGAACTTGACCTCTCTAGTCTTTAATGGGAGAAGCTTAATGTGGTGCTCAATTCCCCATAGATCCTCTCAGGGTTTGCTTGAACCTCTCAAGCTTTCTGTCTGCTTGATGTTGCCTTAGATCAGCTCAGCTCTCTATTTTTTTTTTTTTCTTCACTATCTCTTCTTTGCTCTTGCTCTCTCTATCTTCGTTCTCTTATTCTCTCTTCTTCTTCATGTTCTGTTCTCTATCTATTCATGGGTTCAAGTCGATCTATCTCATGAATCTTCGATTCCTCTTCCACCCCTTTGGTTCATGTTCTACTGTTTGTCTGGAGTTACCTGCCTCTACGTCATCACCGTCGTCCACAAGGAAGTGGCCACTTGTCCTCTCATGAACTGCGCCAGCTCTCGCTCGACGATTCGGTAATTCAGTTACATTGTGGAATGACTCATCTGCCAACTCGATGGTCAAATCAGACATCAAACTTCTTTGTGCCACGGCTTAATTCCCCTAATAAATCCAGTTCCTCCATCGAGTGCAATCTTCGCCGTCAGATCTGGAGCCCCCAAATCCTATGATATTTGCTCATTTCATGCGGTTGACTTGCTCGATCATTAGCATGTGATGAGTGGTGGTTTTATCTCTCATCCACTCGACATGCGTCATGCGATGAATGGAATTGCTCCATTTCAGCCAAATCAGCTTACTGCACAAGGGTGCCCGTGACATACTATCAGTTTTGGAGTGCGGGTCCTACCTTTCGCCTTAGTGCTTTCCCCATGGTTTCCTGGATTCCCATGTGACCTAGCACTTGGGGCCTTTCCTTCTTGAGGGGTTTTGCCTACCAATGCGTGATTAGCGTCGTGCATCAGAAATGGCCTTTGTTTCCCGATCCGGGCTTCCCAAGTGCCATTTTTGCCTCCTGCACGGACTCCTCCTACACAGACTCCATGGGCCTCAGTCAACACGCTTTGACCAAGGTCCTCATTGTTCCTTGCTGGCTACAATCCACCTCTGTCCAAAGGTCTTCCTGTTCGCTCTGTGTTCATAAATTCGAAGCATGTCCTTTCTTAATACAATCATGGCACTTTGATAATCTTCATGGATCCAATTCGGATCATCAAGTGAGAATAATTCAAATTCTTACCAGTCCAAACTTCTTTAGGGATACTGCCATCCAAGGTTGTAGTTGGAGATCTATTTATGAGGTAGCAAGTGATCTTGACTGCTTCAGCCCAAAATTTTTTCTCCAAAATGGAATTCGACAACATACTTCGCACCTTTTCCATAATGGTGTGATTCATCCTTTTTGTGATGCCATTTTGTTGATGAGTAGTAGGCAAAGTCTTCTCATGCTTTATGTCAAACCTCTTACAATATTCCTTAAATGCATTTGAGTAATATTCTCCACCATTATTTGTTCTTAAACACTTCAAGAATTTGTTAGTCTCTATTTCAACATCAACATGGAATTTTTGAAATATTCCAAACAGTTCACTTTTATTTTTCATAGGATATGCCCAAACTTTCGTAGATGCATCATCTATAAATGTTATAAAATATGATGCTCCTCCTAATGATTTGATGTTAACAGGCCCAAACACATCTGAGTGTGCCAATTCTAACACAATTTTCTTTCTGTCATAACCACCTCTAAGGAATGAAACCCTTCTTTGTCTACCATATATACAATGCTCACAAAGATCAAGATTGTAGGATTTCAAACCTAACAGTAAATTTTTACCAACAAGGATTTTTAAGCCCTTCTTACTCATGCGACCCAAACGCTTATGCCATAGATCTACTAAATTTCCCTCTTTTGTGACAACATCCAAATATGATTTTCCTATCAGTGCCTGCAATTTGTATAATTTTCCTGTCTTGGGTCCTTTGGCTACGACCAATGCACCTTTACTGATTTTCCAACCTCCTTTTCCAAAACTTGTCGAATAGCCTTCATCATCCAATCGTCCCATAGAGATTAAACACATGCGCATTTCTGGTACATGCCTAACCTATTTCAACAATATATCTTGTCCATCTTTCATCTTAATCTAGACATCTCCCACTCCAACAATACTACAAAAATGATTATTCCCCAAATTCACTCTACCATAATCACCACGATTATATGAAACAAAACTATCTTTGCATGGGGTTACATGGTGAGATGCCCGAGAGTCAAGGATCTAATCAAAGCTACTGCTAGATGTATATACACATGCACCATCTACTAAAACAGTAAACACATCACCATCTATGGCTACAACAGTAGTCTCACCTTCATCTGTGTTGGATGAATTGTGATTTGTACTAGACGGTCTCTGATCCTTTCATCCTTTCTTCCAAAATCAACATTCATTCTTCATGTGCATGGGTTTGCCACAATGAAAGCAGATGATTTTGCCCCTACTTGATTTTGATCGACCTCTCGATCTTGATCACCCTTGTTGGCCTCGATCCATTATCCTACCACAATCAGCTAGAGCTAGAGCCTCTCCTTCCTAGTCTTCCGTAATTGACTTGTGTCATAGTTCCTCATTCATTAAACTGCTACTGACATTATCAAACTTCAGGGTCCCTATAGTTGTTGAAGTGCTCATAGCTACAATTAAATTTTCCGAGTTGTCTAACATAGAACACATTAGCAAAATAGCTCTAATTTCATCATCTAAAATTATTTTAAGAGAGGCAATCTCATTAGTAATAATATTAAATGCATTCAAGTGCTCAGCAAATGAAGCACCCTCCTTCATTTTGAGATTATAAAGCTTCTTCATCAAGAACACTTTGTTTGATGTCATGTTCTTCTCATATAGATCATGGAGCTTCTTCCATAATCCTTTTGCTGTCTTTTCTATAGACACATTGAAATAAACATTCTTTACTAAATATTGGCAGATTGTTGCAATCACCTTTGTATCTAGCTTATTCCACTCTTCATTTGCCATCGATGAGGGTTTCTTTTTTGTGCCCTAAATCGGCAAATATTGATCCTTTAAAATCATTATATCCTCCATCTATGATTTCCATAGGGAAAAATTAGCCGAGCTCAACATCTCCATATCTGAACTATTGTCTCCATTTTCAATCAAATTCACACCCCAAAAAACAAAAACTCCACTTAAAAATAAAACTTTAATTAATACTCTTTAAAATTTAGTAATAATGGCCTTCCTCCTTTTAAAATACCCTTTTCAAAATTCCTACCCCTTTTTTAAAATATACTTTTAAAAATTCCAACATATAATTATATATGCTTCATAATAAATATAACAACATATATAATGTTTTAACCATTTCACACATACATATGTTGGTTTGAGAAAAATCTTTACATATATGTGCAACCTTGATGTAAAAAAAACTTACGAACACCACATTTCAACTCCAAACTCCACGGATCTCTACGTTTCAAACTCTAGCAACATGTTTCAACAAAGATCCATGACCTTGTTTTTCTTGCAGCAATTGTTTTTTAGTTCGAGTGTTCCTCAACTATTTCGTGGACAGATCCCTTTCATGCACTCTCTTCTTTGCAGGGATTTCTGATTTTCTCGATAGAGCCTTCAATAGCTCTAGAGGTAATAGCCAACGTTTTAACTAATGTTGCCACAACAAAGAAATGGCACTCAACAGCTTGCACAATGGATATTCGACCGTAGCTCTCATACTAGCTGTTAAACCAAAGTATACATAACACACAACACATTCATAGTGAGAGACTTAGACGGCAAAAGCAAAGAATAATTCAAAGAGACAAACAAATGGAGAAACAACAAGATTACTCACTTAGAAACAACGGAATAGATAAAACAACCACTCGAGAAGAGAAATCACTTTGCATCACATAAGAGGCTTGGGCCTTGGGTTGCTTTCCTTGGCCATAGAAATTACAAATTTATAGAGGTAGAAGAAGGATCTAGAATCCTGTATGTGATTCAAATTGAGATTTGGAATGATCTAGAAACTAATGGCGATGTAGAAAGATCTAGAATCGTGGAGATCTAGAAACTAATGGTAGTGTAGAAGAATCTAGAATCCTGCATGTGATTAGTGAATTTGGCTTCACACTTAACAGTGAGTTCACATGAACAATGAGTTGAGATTAGAGTTTAGTGATAGTGTACTATGAGTTGTATAATTTTCAGAGTTGTAGAGATGTTATATGAAATGAGTTGAGGACCTATGTTAGGATTCAGTAGTTATGGATTAGGAATTTCTCAATTAATATGTGCTAGTTCTATGAGGAATTGAGCAACCAAGTAGGAGCTTGGAAGGCTACCAATTTGGCAAAGTGTTGGGCAAAGGGAATGAGTGAGGCAGACTATAGAAAATACTTGTCCAATTTGACTTGAAGGATGAGTAGAGCATAATGTATTCATCTTAGGCTTGCTTGTGAGCACAACGAAGTAGGGGCTTGGAAGGCTCTTAGGCTTGCTTGTGAGCACAACGAAGTAGGGGCTTGGAAGGCTAGTAAATTGGCTTTTGAACTGAAGGCTTTGTAGAGCATAATGTATTCATCCAAGGCTTGCTTGTGAGCACAAGGATGTAGGGGCTTGGAAGGCTAGTAAATTGGATAAGTGTTGGCCAATGTAAGCCTAGGAAGCAAAGAGATAGATTGTACTAGTGCACGAATTAGTTGAATAAGCATTGTGTTTCCTTATCACATCTTCAAGGGTTTTGACTAGTTTCTTTCACTAGAGAAATATTATGTTATGTGCAATTGAAATTCTTTCTTTTCTACTTATTGTTTTCATTGATCAATTTTGGTTTTGGTTTTGGGTGCAGAGTAGAGTAGATTTTTGTCTTGTGTTTTAGCATATCACATAAGATATTGAATCTATAATAAATATTTACATTAAAAATAAAATGAAGAGCCCATAAAAAATGTGGGAATACAAAAATAAAAAGAAAGGCTTAGAAAAAAGGCGGGAATAACTTAAAACAAAACAAGAAGTTGGTAAAATTCTCTTGAAAGGAAAATATAATATACCACTAAAGGAATAATAAAATAGTGGTTAATATTTTCATCTTGGTGGTAGTTTGTTGGTTGGGAGGAACATTCTCTTCCTCCATAATATTAGGAAGCAATCAAGTGCACATAGATAAATTGTTTTTGTGATTACTTAATTATTTTCATTTTGTATTTTCTGTATAGAGTGATGTAGTCACTCCACTATATAGCATATACAACAAGGTGTCTGGAGATACTGAATGGTATTGAGGGTGTGTACATATGGAATGGTACATTGGTGAACAAACTACCATTCATGGCTTGGTCTCTAATTGTAGGCAACTATGTAATAGAAAAATGGATGAAGTTAATATACAAATGTTGCATGCTAATAGATGGTATTATAACCAACACTTAATTTTAAAAACACTAGTGTAAAATACTAATATATGAGATCTTTTAAGGAAGCTTACCATTCATAAATCTAGTTCTTTACTTCTCACATGTTGAATTAATCATTAGTATATACTTAGTACATTGGAAAAGAGACCCAATCTTAAGTGAAGTATAATTGTGTAGAGTTGTGAGAGATATAGGCAGAAATTATCAAGGGAGACTACATAATAACATAATCACACAAGAGATAACTAAGCTCTACCACAGATAAAAGGGATACAAAACCATAAGCTAAACTTAACATTAAGCATATATATAAGAAAACGTAGAATAAATATTTTTTTTAAACAAGTTGGTTGGTAGAATTTTGTTTGTGAGTCTAGCTACTATTGACCTGATATGTATATATGAACTTTCTCTAGCTTAAGAACAAAACAATTAACCATTAGTTACCAAATGGAGAATGGGTTCTCTAAGGAGAACATTCACTAATTTTCTAGTTAGACAAAAGCTAAAGAAGAATTAGGCTATATGGATATTAACTAGTATTACATGTTTGAAAAGTCTAGAGATAATTATAAGCAAAATTCACCCCACATAGGAAAACACAACAATGTTAAGCACAAAGCTTTTAGTAATAATAGCAAGGAACATAAGCAATAGGGTTGCTAGAATTTTATAATTTGGAAAAAAAAATCTTGAAAGGTAAATCCATATTGTTGAAACTCTATTTGAAGGATAGGGTAATACTAAAAGTGACTGTTTACTAAGATATTCTTATGAGAAGTGAGAAGAAATATCAAAATATCAAAATAATACAACTCTATATACATTAGAAGAAAGTTAATAAATATCTAATTTTTTCCAATAGGAAGCAATGGTGGCCTCAGAAGAACAGAAATTTAATTAGGAGGCCCAACAACATTGAAAAAAATATAAATAAAATAAAAATTATCCATAACTTTTAGTCATCAATAAAATTATATGAAGGCTGAAGCTGAAATAAGCCATTGGTATCACAATAGCTAGAAAGGAATCAATCATATGGCATCCCATGGTTTCACAGTACCTGTGATAGAGCAACCAAGCTCCTGTTAGTGACATATGGACCACGACAAAAGAAAATTGGTTATAATCAAAAGAAAGATAGAACAAAAATGAATTAAGAATAGAACGAAGAAATTAAGGGACGAGTAGTAAAGCCCTAGACAAGATGGAGTTGTTGGGAACCATCAAACCTATTGCAGAGAACCTGGATGCAAAGGAAGGATTGTCAACAAACTATTGTAAAAATATATATGGAAATTGCAATGCGTGTAAATGAATCTAAATGGTGACCTGAAGGAAAGGGAACTCGTAAAGTGTTAAGGAAGGAAGCCTGTTCAAACAAACCCTGCACTAGCAGAATACAATTCAGTAGAAGTAGAAAGTAGGAGTGTGTCAACCGTATTGTAAAGGGATTTCTCCATATTAGCCTGCCATGGCAACGAATTGATTAGAACAATATTTCAATCCAAATCATAATGAAGAAGTAGCTATAACCAAAGAGAGAACAGACCCTAGAATTTTACTCACCTGTTCTGGGCCATGGTGTCGATATTAATCTGCACAGACAAAGCCAGTATATGTAAGCCTCGAAGGAGAATAGAGTCCAAACTCGTGGGGCAAAAAAGTACGGCAAATGAAAATAAATGAATCGGGGTCCGTTTTCCGCTATCCAAAAGAAACCCTAAGCAAAGTGCCCCCTTCACAAAAAATCCTGACCATGTGGCAATAACATAGACCTAGAGTGCTATACCCTACACCTCAAAGTGTACCAGGAACACATTAATTTTTATAAGAAAAAGGGTGCCTAACGTTTTCCCAAAAGGTTTTAGGTTTTATCTATCTTTGCTGTTCTTCATTTTCTTTTTTAGTAAATTTGGTTAGTCAATTTCTATTGATACTAAAAAAGATTACATAGATAAAACTTCATGTTTATATTGAAAACTCCTGTGTTGCATACATGACAACCAACACAAATTTATGAGAAAACTCTTGAGACAATCTTTTAGCCAAATAATATATATATGAAATTCTTCAATTTACATTTAAAAAACAAACAAACTATGACAACCATACCCAAAATTATCCATGGTTGATAGAAGAAATGTAGATAGAGTATAAAAAGAAAAAGGTAGTTACCAACAATTGGAAATAGACCATAAACATATTGTGCAAAGAGTAGGCATAATGGACATATTAATCCAAAATGATGGCTAGAGAGAGATGTTTGCATTTTTTTTAGAACTGGAACAATGTTTAGTGGTGGAGCCCTCATCCTGAGGATCATTTGATTTCCTCCAGAGTCAAAAACCATAGTCTTTCCCTTGGATTTTGACCACTATATTATAAAGGTCATACAAAATATAACTCAGAATTCTCTTTATGTTGTTCTTTCTTTCTCTCAAAGAGCTTGTAGTTTTCTAGTTGTCTTGAATGGCCATACAAAGAGTTGTTTCCATCCACACCTGTAGGGGCGATATAATTAAGAGAATGCGTTCTCTTTCTCACTTAAGTGGATGTAGAACCCATTTAAAACTCCCACCCAATTTCGAAATTAGAATGGTATTTTGGGTCCTCAAACTCCCTTGCTTCTAGAAGCACAATTTCCTTTCTACCCTGAAGCTGATCTTCATCAAAAAAGTTTTCTACAGAATTCCAAAAAAACAACCTACTATAACACGTGAGTGAAAAAAGCTGCTTAAGACTTTGATAATCTAACCCTTTGACTAGATCCCTTGGCTGTCATAATCTAGCCCTTTTACAAGTAATAAATTTTAGTCTTGCAAAGGATCTTACCTCCCAAAGGGTTAGATTATAGACTATATATTGTAGTGCCATATTATAAAGTTAGCCCAAAGAATTAAATGAGTACATTGTGAGGGAAAATATTGATGTGACCATAAATAAGATTGCTTGTAGATTACTTTAGAACTTCATCCCATTCTATTTAGGATCTCTATCTTTAGAACCTCCTTGTGCTGTTCAATAACATTAAGGAAGAAAACTGGCTATGCAATCAGAAAATAAAATGAAATAGCAAAAGTTATTTTGTTATTTTTTTGTTTGTTTTTAAATTACACGTCGTTAGAAAAATTGGGAGTGCAATTTTCCTTACCCTAAGCCCAAGATCTGAAATCTTAGTCAGAAATCCTCATAAATACCCAATTACAAAAACCCATATCCTAAGAAACCAGAGAGTTGGGTGCCAACACCATCATAAAATAAAATACATCATTTATCATCAGCGTTAATCCCTAGATACCTATGTGTAGGTCCTCCATACCTGGAATTGACTGGCAAGAGGGTTTTTTGTTTTTCACCTTTCTTCTAGGAACATGGGTCCAACTCACTAAATTATCAAGATCTAGTGTAGATGAGGAAAACCATTAGTGTACAATTGTAAGAAAAACCATTGATGTGACCAAAGATGAGATTGTTTGTAGATTACTTTCTAGATTCATAGCATTAGATTTAGGATCTTGATCTTTAGAACTTGCATGTGAAGTTCATCAAGAAAAATAAGGTGCAGAAAATTGACTATGCAAGGAGAAAATTAAATGCTATAACAATTTTTTATTTTTTATTTTTTTAAATTACATGGCTTTCCATAAAAAAAAAATTGGCACTAGTCTCAGAGTGCAATTTTCTTTGCAGTAGTCTATAAGGCGACTTTTTGAAAGCCTTTCCGACGGATTTTTCCGGTCAAAATCCGGCAGCAATTCATTGGAATCCCAAGTTTGATAGGTAGTTTCTGCACAATCGATGGCTCCCATGGGTTTTTTAGGGCTGAATCCAAATATGCACTGCTAAAAATCAAGATTTAACCTCATTTCTTCCGCCGGATTCCGTCACCAGAATCTCCAAAAAGTCGCATTATAGACAACTCCATTTTCTTTACTCCACTAGACAAGTTGGTGGTTTTTAGCTCCCCTAAGTGTGTCCTGGATGAATCCTTCGCGCATTTCTGTGATACAAATCAATATGTTATACATTAAATATTAGAATTGTTTAACATGTGTTGGACTTATGATCTAGTAAAACTATTATCAAGTAACCTTGTTGTCACTAGTGTAAAATAAAAAAAGGGAAAATAAAAATATAGATACAAAAATGATTCACAAAAATAGTTACCTGATGTAGAAACATCTTACCTTAATCAAATGACTTCACAATATGAATGAACTAAACAATGACATTAACACATCCATATAGTACATCTCCAATTGGGATAAGACTAATCTTGCTAGAAACTAGAGTATTCCTGCTTGGCTCAGTATATGCCTTTGCATAAGCTACACTAGGAGCAATGGAGAAGGCATACAGGGAGCCAGGCAGATTTACTTTGTTTCTATGTATCTTCTCTTTCGTAACCATCTTAGAGGGATCTTTTAACTCCAAAAGGGATTTGATACTTTATACACTCCCTAGAACCTAGTGGCTTTAAATAGATCACTTTAGAGAAAAATACCATGGGGAAAAACCGTAGATTAAAAATACCACTAAAAAATTAGAAGTTTTTTTATTTTGATTTAATTTATTTTGAACCAGTCAAAATATGAAACATTTTATTTTAATTTAATTTATTTTGAATAAGTCAAAATCTGATCTAAAACATTATTTAATTATAATTGTTTTTTAACTAACTATATTTATGTTTATTCATATCTAACTGTCATTTACATCTCCTGTTAAATTAAAAAGGAGCTACAATAACAATAAATTACAATACAGCAATATAATAAGCTAAATAAATTCAAAAATAGATAAAAGTCAGTTAAAAAATTTGAAGTGATCTTTATGATAATGAACTGCATTTAGTACAAACCGTTTACGGTGTTTGACAAATTTTAAAACACTGCATTTAATACAGATCAGTCTATTGAGTAGGGGGACACTAGTAGAGGGTTGCATTTGATCTATTCGGTATCCATACGATGTACAGCATTCGATATCTTCCTTCGGCTAGTCACCCACGCAAACCTAGTATTCTTTACTTTTTATTCATTTTATTTTATTTATTTAATTTTTTTGGAAATTACAATAATGTATATTTTATCTTTTTTAGAAAATTAAAACTAGAATATATTTATGTAAATAAATATTATAGCCAAAGACAGGTTTCTGTAAGTATATTTAATATTTTTTATTAAAATACTCTGGTTTTTAATAATATTTTGAAAGTGTAATTTTTAATGATACTTATTTTAGTTTTTTAAATAAA
>APFE031445067.1:0-34896 GCA_000404065.3 Pinus taeda
ACACAAGTCTTACAAAAGCTTGAAGGGGTGAGGGACAAGCTCTCTCTCTCTTTAGTGAAAAAGTCTCCTTACTTAGGGAAAGCCTTATGGATACAAAGAAGGCTTCTTGCAACTCCAACCTTTTGATGTCTTCCTTTCAGCACAAGTATTGCCACAAGAGTCAAAGCTATTAGAACCAGAACTAGCTTGTCCAAGCCATGGGAACAAGCTTTTATAGAGGAGAAGGAAGAGATAAGGTCAATCCCCCACAATCATGGATTTGGCTTCATCACTTGGAAACTTCCATGGAATGGTGGCAAACAACTTTCCATCCGAGGAGATTCGAAGCCAAACCATCCTCACTCAACTTGGAATCAGTTTGGTGAATGAGGTGGATAGAAACTTCGGAGGTTTGAGTGGTTAAGAATTTTGCCCAAACTGGTTGGCGCGATTGCGACTCTAAGACGGAGCGCCAATGGCACCAGCGCTAATGCAAAAAAGGGCTATTTTTAGGGGCAATGAGCAGGAGATGTCTTAAGGGCATATGAAGCTCATGCTTAGAGGTAAATAAGGCAAGTGGTTTCAAGTCTTGTCACTTCTCACAAGTCCCGGAATGGGTCCTCCAAAATGGCGGAGAGGGGTAATAGGGACGGTGACAAACGGTGACAAATTACTGTGTAACACTTACCACAGTATTAAATGCATTTAGATGCTCTGTCACCGAGTCTCCATCTTTCATCCTTAGGTTATACAACGTTTTCTGCAGGAACAGTTTATTCAGCAGAGACTTAGACTGGTACAAAGTCCCTAACTTGTCCCACAAAGCCTTCATCGTAGCTTCCCCTGATACATTCAGTAATATTGAATCTAAGAGACACAATCGTATTCTACTCTTGCCTTCCGATCCAACTTCTTCCATTCTTCATCGGACACTCCCATTGGTTTAGTACCCAGATCTACCGCAATCCACTGATCTTTATCCACCAATAGATCCTCCATATTGAGTTTCCACAACTCAAAACTCTGACCATTAAATATCTCGATCTCTATCTTTCCACTGTTCGCCATCTTCTTTCACCACCAGAATTGATCTCGCAGATCTCCCACTGAATAAGGTCTACCACAGGCCCGAGTGAAATCCCTCAGCAACAAAGGCATCCCCTTGAAGCCAAAACTGCTCTAATACCAAATGTAGGTTTTAACCCAGTATAGAAATTACCTGCATATGAATTCTAAAACAGAGAAAATAAACAGTGCGAGACCAGAACACATAAAACACATATACACAGAGATTTTCCCCTGGATCCCAAAATCAGGACTACCAGCTTGATTTTTCATTATGTTCCTTTCAATGTTACAATACATATTTATACATGCCGAAGCATCCAATACCATGGACCAAAAAAAATTGCGTCCAAAAAACATGTGCCACAAGGGGCCACAAGAGAGCTTAGTCATTTTCCTAGACCTGAAATGCCCATTGTCTCTCTACATCAAGAGAACTTCTCAGAGCTCACAGATTTTGTCAATGCATCTGCAGTATTCTTCAAAGTGTCCGCCTTTACTAGCAACACCTTTTTGTCTTCTATCATATCCCTCACAAAGTGATACTGAACATCAATGTGCTTTGTCTTTGATTGATATGCAGGGTTCTTTTCCAATAAAATTGCACTTTGGCTATCACAATCTATCCTTATAGCTTCCTGTACTAACCCCATACTTGAACAAAATCTCTGCAACCAAATTGCTTCCTTGCTTGCATGAGTGGCTGCCATGTATTCTACCTCTATAGTTGATAATGCCACTACGGATTGTTTCTTACTCATCCAACTGACTGCACCTCCAAATAGGTTAAACACATACCCACTTGTAGATCTTCTCTAATCCAAATCTCCAGCCCATACTGCATCAACAAAGCCACGAATATCCAACACTCTGTCCAATCATGGTCTTCCTTGGTAGCACAGACCATAATCATTAGTGCCACGAAAATACCTGAAAACCCGCTTCACTACTGTCCAATGCTCCTTTCCTTGTTTTGACATAAACCTGCTCAATAGTCCCACTGCATGTGCAATGTCTGGTCTAGTATAGACCATTGCATACATCAAGCTACCGACTGCACTTGCATATGGAACACAAGACATGTCCTCTTCCTCTTCTTGTGTCTTGGGACATTGTTTAGTAGATAAACTCACACCTACAAGAATAGGAACCTTCATCGGTTTACTATCCTGCATATTAAACCTCTGCAGTACTGTCTCAACATACTTCCTTTGGTTTAACAAGAGCTTTCTCTTTGCTCGATCTCTTTTAATTTCCATGCCCAAAATATAGTTTGCAGCACCAATATCTTTCATGTCGAATTTGGAGGACAATTGGGTCTTCAAATCCTGTATAATTTCTTTGTCATTTCCAACCAGCAACATATCATCCACATACAAGACCAGAAATAACACAGTCACCAATTAATTTAAAATACACACAATGATCTGCTTTGCTTCAGGTGAAGCCAAGTCCCCATATAAATGTATCAAATTTCTCATACCACATCCTTGGTGATTGTTTTAACCCATACAGAGACTTCTTTAACTCGCCTACTAGTTCTTTCTTACCCTTCACCGCAAAGCCTTTAGGTTGTTTCATGTAGATCTCCTCTTCTAAATCCCCATGAAGAAATGTTGTCTTCAAATCCATCTGTTTTACCTCAAAATCAAAAGCAGCAGCAACAAATAAAAGTAATCTAATAGAGGTTACCTTGGCAACAGGAGAAAAAATATCACCAAAATAAATTCCCGGCACCTAGGAATAACCTTTTGCTACCAACCGAGCTTTGTGTTTCTCCACTTTTCCTTCTGCATTTGTCTTCTTTTTGAACACTCATTTGCTGCCAATGGGTTTCCTTCCAACCGGCACCTCCACCAGATCCCAAGCCTCATTTTTGTGCAACGATGTCATTTCATCAACCAGGGCCTCTTTCTAGAGTTTTCCATCCTCTGAATCTATTGCTTCCTTCACAGTTCTGGGATCATCGTCAGTAATAGATAAAGCAAAATTTGAATAGAAAGTAGATGGAATATACCTTTCAAGTTGCCTTCTTTCTCGAACTGATCTTCTCACAGCTGGAGTTTGTGGCTCTTCATCTTTTGATTCCTCCTCTGCTGTAGAGTATGATTCTTCCTCCTTTAGCTCAAACTTTATCTTCTTAGGTTCCTTTCGTTGGACTTCATGTTTAATAACATCTTTCACCTCTCTAAACACCACATCTCGACTGTGCACAACCTTCCGTGTGACTGGGTTCCAAAGCTTATAACCCTTTAAACCATCCTTATACCCAAAAAAGATGCACTTTTCAGATTTACTGTACAACTTGGTTCCTTTCTCCTTTGTAACATGTACATATGCATCACATCCAAATACCCTCAGATGTGAAAGAGAGAGTATCTTACCAGTTCATACCTCTTGTGGAGTCTTATCCTCCAACACTGATGAAGGTGACCTGTTGACCAGGTAACATGCAGTATCCACCGCCTTTGCCCAGAATTCTTGTCCTAACTCGGCACCATTAAGCATGCTTCTTGCCCTTTCCATCAACGTCTTATTCATTATTTCTGCAACTCCATTTTGCTGAGGTGTATATGGAGTAGTCTTCTACCATGCTATACCAAACTTCTTACAGAATTCTTCAAATTCCTTACTGCAAAACTCTCCACCGTTTTCTGTCCTCAGCACCTTTATCTTCTTCTCTATTGGTTTTCCACTAGAGCCTTAAATTCTTTAAACCTGTCAAAGACTTCAGATTTCTTCTTAAGGAAATATATCCATGTATTCCTTGAGAAGTCATTTATAAATGATACATAGTACACAGACTTACCCAATGATGGAACCTTCACATGTCCAAACATGTCACTGTGCACAAGTTCTAATATTTTTTTTGCCTTCTTACCACCAGAGGGGAAACTCACCCGATTCTGCTTCCCATATACACAATTTTCACAGAAATCAAAATCCAGAGAGCTATTACTCATACCTTCTACCATACCTTTACCATGAAGTATTCAGAGGCCCTTCTCTCCAATATTTCCAAGCCTTTGATGCCACAACATGGTCTTCTCTCCAGAGATCACTGGATTTTCTGCTCCACTTTTAGGAACAATAGAATTGTTGCACCCATCAATAACAGTGCTACCTTGCAGCTTGTACAGAGTTCCAATTCGAACTCCCCACACAATACCAGTGCTCCCTGAACCATGTTGTAGGTATCCTTATCGAACACTATTTTTACACCTGCATCATCCAGCTTGCTAATAGAAATCAGATTTCTGGCTAATGCAGGAATATGTAGAACACCTGGAAGCATTCTAACCCTTCCACCTTGCAACTTCAACTTTACTTTTATGCGACCAATGATTCTAGCCTTCCTGTCATCCCCCAAGAAGCCATCACCACCATCATATTTCTCATACTCATAGAACCACTCTCTATGGGGAGTGAAGTGAAAGGATGCACCTGAGTCAGTCAACCATGCCTCATGATCTACATGTGTACTTGAAGAAGCCAAGTACACATCCCCATCTTCATCTGAGGTGGTTTTCACCTCTCCAGAAGGAGCATCATCGGATCCCTTTCCTTTATCAGGAGCTTTAGATTTACAGTCCCTTTTGTAGTGGCCTTCCTTTCCACATTTCCAGCACACCACCTTTATAGGTTTTCCTGGAGATTTAGATCTCCCACTCGATGACTTATTTTTGTTTCTGTTCTGGATCTGCCCTAGTACAGACAAGGCATCACCATTTTGGCTCTCCATATTTTTCTGTCTCATCTCCTCCGTCAGCAAGGATCAAACTATTTAATCAAAATGCAAGGCAGTTGCATTGCTACCTATTCTAATAACCAGACTATCCCACAAATCTGGTAGAGAAAAAAACAAACTGATGCACTTATCTTCACATGAAATTTTAATATCAACAGATGCTAACTGAATTACCACAGTATTAAATGCATTTTGATGCTTTGTCACCGAGTCTCCATCTTTCATCCTCAAGTTATATAGCTTTTTCCACAGGAACTGTTTATTCACCAGAGACTTAGATTGGTACAAAGTCCCTAACTTGGCCCACAAAGCCTTCATCGTAGCTTCCCCTGATACATTCAACAATATTGAATCTGAGACACACAATCATATTGTGTTCTTTGCCTTCCAATCCAACTTCTTCCATTCTTCATTGGACACTCTCGTTGGTTTAGTACCCAGATCTACCACGATCCACTGATCTTTATCCACCAATAGATCCTCCATCTTGAGTTTCCACAACTCAAAACTCTGACCATTAAATTTCTGGATCTCTATCTTTCCACTTCTTGCCATCTTCTTTCACCACTAGAATCGATCTCGCAGATCTCCCACTGAACAAGGTCTACCACAAGCCCGAGCAAAACCCCTCAGCAAGAAAGGCATCCCCTTGAAGCCAAAACTACTCTAATACAAAATTTAGGTTTTAACCCTGTATAGAAATTACCTGCATATGAATTCTAAAACACAAAAAATAAACAGTGCGAGAGTAGAACACATAAAACGCATATACACAGAGATCTTCCCCTAGATCCCAAAACTGGGACTACCAGCTTGATTTTTGATTATGTTCCTTTCAATGTTACAATACATATTTATACATGACAAAGCATCCAATACCATGGACCGAAAAACATCGCATCCAAAAAACATGTGCGAAAATCATGCACAAAACCATAGGTGGGTCCACCCAACCTAACATAGGGTCCAAAACCAAAATTTCCGGGGCACTGCCCCAGACCCCTTAAAGTGGTGTTACGAGTGCCCTTTAAACTCCCTTTTAACTATGTGGAAAGAAAATAACACAACCCAACATTCTCCCACTTGTTGTTTTCTTTCCACAGGGGGCCACATGAGAGCTTAGTCATTTTCCTAGCCCTGAAATGCCCATTGTCTCTCTACACCAAGAGAACTTCTCAGAGCTCATGGATTTTTTCAATGCATCTGCAGTATTCTTCAAAGTGTCCACCTTTGCTAACAACACATTTTTGTCTTCTATCATATCCCTCACAAAGTGATACTGAACATCAATGTGCTTTGTCTTTGAATGATATGCAGGGTTCTTTGCCAATAAAATTGCACTTTGGCTGTCACAATCTCTGCAACCAAACTGCTTCCTTGCTTGCATGAGAGGTTGCCATGTATTCTGCCTCTATAGTTGATAGTACCACTATAGATTGTTTCTTACTCATCCAACTGACTGCACCTCCAAATAGGTTAAACACATACCCACTTGTAGATCTTCTTTGATCCAGATCTCCAGCCTAGTCTCCATCAACAAAGCCATGGATATCCAACACTCTGTCCAATCCTGGTATTCCTTGGTAGCATAGACCATAATCACTAGTGCCACGCAAATATCTCAAAACGCGCTTCACTGTTGTCCAATTCTCATTTCCTAGTTTTGACACAAACCTGCTCAATACTCCCACTGCATGTGCAATGTCTAGTCTAGTACATACCATTGCATACATCAGGCTACCAATTGCACTTGCATATGGAACACTGGACATGTCCTCTTCCTCTTCTTTTGCCTTGGGACATTCTTTAGCAGATAACCTCACACCTACAGGAATAGGAACCTTCACCGTTCTATTATCCTTCATATTAAACCTCTATAGTATTTTCTTGACATACTTCCTTTGGTTTAACCAAATATTCTTCTTTGCTCGATCTCTTTTAATTTCCATGCCCAAAATATAGTTTGCAACACCAAGATCTTTCATGTCGAATTTGGAGGAAAATTGGGTCTTCAAATCCTGGATAATTTCTTTGTCATTTCCAACTAGCAACATATCATCCACATATAAGATCAGATAGATAACACGGTCACCAATTAATTTAAAATACACACAATGATCTGCTTTGCTTCTGGTGAAGCCAAGTCCCCGTATAAATGTATCAAATTTCTGATGCCACGTCCTTGGTGACTGTTTTAACCCATACAAAGACATCCTTAACTTTCATACCAACTCTTTCTTACCCTTCACCGCAAAGCCTTCAGGTTGATTCATGTAGATCTCCTCTTCTAGAGCACCTGGGAATAACCTTTTGCTACCAACCAAGCTTTGTATTTCTCCACTTTTCTTTTTGCATTTGTCTTCTTTTTGAACACTCATTTCTTGCCAATGGGTTTCCTTCCAGCTGGCAACTCCACCAGATCCCAAGCCTCATTTTTGTGCAAAGATACCATTTCATCAACCATGGCCTCTTTCCATAGTTTTCCATCCTCTGAATCTACTGCTTCCTTCACAGTTCTGGGATCATCGTCAGCAATAGATAAAGAAAAATATGAACAAAAATTAGATGGACTATACCTTTCAAGCTGCCTTCTTTCTCGAACTGATCTTCTCAACACCGGAGTTGTGGCTCTTCATCTTCTGATTCCTCCTCTACTGTAGAGTCTGATTCTTCCTCCTTTAGCTCAAACTCTATCTTCTTAGTTTCCTTTCGTTGGACTTCATGTTTAATAACATCTTTCACCTCTCTAAACACCACATCTCGGTTGTACACAACCTTTCATGTGACTGGGTTTCAAAACTTATAACCCTTTAAACCATCCTTATACCCAATAAAGTTGCACTTTTCATATTTACTATCCAACTTGGTTCATTTCTCTTTTGGAACATGTACAAATGCATCACATCCAAATACCCTCAGATGTGAAAGACAGGGTTTCTTACCAGTCCATGCCTCTTATGGAGTCTTATCCTCCAACGCTGATGAAGGTGTCCTGTTGACTAGGTAACATGCAGTATACATCGCCTCTGCCCAGAATTCTTGTCCTAACTTGGCACCACTGAGCATGCTTCTTTCCCTTTCCATCAACGGCTTATTCATCCTTTCTACAGCTCCATTTTTCTAAGGCGTATATGGAGTAGTCTTCTGTTGTGCTATACCACACTTCTTACATAATTCTTCAAATTCCTTACTGCAAAACTCTCCACCGTTATCTATCCTGGGCACCTTTATCTTCTTCTTTGTATGGTTTTCCACGAGAGCCTTAAATTCTTTAAACCTGTCAAAGATTTAAGATTTCTTCTTAAGGAATTATATCCATGTATTCCTTGAGAAGTCATCTATAAATGATACATAGTACATAGAATTACCCAGTGATGGAACCTTCACATGTCCAAACACGTCACTATGCACAAGTTCTAATATTTGTTTTGCCTTCTTACTACCAGAGGGGACTCACCCGATTTTGTTTCCCATATACACAATTTTCACAGAAATTAAAATCCAAAGAGATATTACTCATACCTTCTACCATACCTTTACCATGAAGTATTCGAAGGCCCTTCTCTCCAATATGTCTAAGCCTTTGATGCCAAAACATGGTCTTCTCTCCAGAGACCACTAGATTTTCTGCTCCACTTTCAGGAACAATAGAACTGTTGCACCCATCAATAACAGTGCTACCTTGCAGCTTGTATAGAGTTCCAATTCGAACTCCCCACACAATACCAGTGCTCCCTGAACCATGTTGTAGGTATCCTTATCGAACACTATTTTTACACCTGCATCATCCAGCTTGCTAATAGAAATCAGATTTCTGGCTAATGCAGGAATATGTAGAAGACCTGGAAGCATTCTAACCCTTCCACCTTGCAACTTCAAATTTACTTTTCCATGACCAATGATTCTAGCCTTCCTGTCATCCCCCAAGAAGACATCACCACCATCATATTTCTCATACTCGCAGAACCACTCTCTATGGGGAGTGAAGTGAAAGGATGCACCTGAGTCAGTCAACCATGCCTCATGATCTACATGTGTACTTGAATAAACCAAGTACAGATCCCCACCTTCATCTAAGGTGGTTTTTGCCTCTGCAGAAGGAGCCTCATCAGATCCATTTCCTTTGTCAGGAGCTTTAGATTTACAGTCCCTTTTGTAGTGCCCTTCCTTTCTACATTTCTAGCACACCACCTTTACAGGTTTTCCTGGAGATTTAGATCTCCCACTCGATGACTTATTTTTGTTTCTATTCTGGGTCTGCCCTAGTACAGACAAAGCATCACCATTTTGGCTCTCCATATTTTTCTGTCTCATCTCCTCCGTCAGCAAGGATGAAACTATTTCATCAAAATGCAAGGTAGTTGCATTGCTACCTATTGCAATAACCAGACTATCCCACGAATCTGGTAGAGAACACAACAAACTAATGCACTTATCTTTATCTAAAATTTTAATATCAATAGATGCTAACTAACTTACCACAGTATTAAATGCATTCAGATGCTCAGTCACCGAGTCTCCATCTTTCATCCTCAGGTTATACAGCTTTTTCTGTAGGAACAGTTTATTCACCAGAGACTTAAATTGGTACAAAGTCCTTAACTTGGCCCACAAAGCCTTCGCCGTAGCTTCCCCTGATACATTCAGCAATACTGAATCTGAGACACACAATCATATTGTGCTCTTTATCTTCCGATCCAACTTCTTCCATTCTTCATCAAACACTCTCGTTGGTTTAGTACCAGGATCTACCGCGATCCAATGATCCTTATCCACCAATAGATTCTTCATCTTGAGTTTCCACAATTAAAAATTCTAACCATTAAATTTCTCGATCTCTATCTTTCTACTGCTCGCTATCTTCTTTCACCACCAGAATCTATCTCATAGATCTCACACTGAACAGGGTCTACCATAGGCCCGAGCGAAAACCCTCAGCAAGAAAGGCATCCCCTTGAAGCCAAAACTACTTTGATACCAAATGTAGGTTTTAACCCTGTATAGAAATTAACTGCATATGAATTTTAAAACACAGAAAATAAACAGTGTGAGAGCAGAACACATAAAACACATATACACAGAGATTTCCCCTGGATCCCAAATTTGGGACTACAAGCTTGATTTTTATTTATGTTCCTTTCAATGTTACAATAAATATTTATACATGCTGAAGAATCCAATACCATGGACCGAAAACATCGCATCAAAAAAACATGTGCGAAAATCATGCACAAAACCATAGGTGGGTGTGCCCAACCTAACATAGGGTCCAAAACCAAAATTTCTTGGGGCGCTGCCCCGGACCCCATAAAGTGGGGTTACGGGTGCCCTTCAAACCCCCTGTTAACTACGTGGAAACAATATAACACAATCCAACACCATCATTATAGGGGAAAGGAGCCCAAACTGTCATCCTCGACCCCATCCAGCCAAACCATTTATCAGACTTTCGTTATGGATCTTCTAGAGCGGGAAGATTTGGCCCTAATTTAAAAAAAAATCCATAATAGGACCGGCTTGACTTGAACACAACTTAGTCGCACTAGTCAGCACAGGGAATAGTGCTAATCTCTCCACACTCATTAGCGTCAACCTTGTAAACTGGGAAAAACAAAAGTTTCAAGGGAAATGGTGCAAGAAGGAAATGATCTGCTCATGAAGAGGGACATCATGGGAGTTTCTCCATGAAGACAAAGCATGTGGGGTTCATTGTAGAGGTCATCCAGGATCAAGGAACGGGGAGTACAGGGACAGTGACAAAATGTTGTGTAACACGAGCACTGAACAAGCTCGGTGTCTGGAATAGGTACCCGATCCCACAGATTGATGACCTTCTGGACCAACTCAAGGGGGGCAAATATTTCAACAAGATCGACTTGAAGTCCAGATATCACTAGTTACCAATGGAACCCTCTGATGTGTGGAATATTGCCTTCAAATCCAAATAGGGCCTTTTCAAATGGTTGGTTATGCCTTTTAGGTTGATGAATGCTCCTTCAACCTTCATGAGGTTGATGGATGTAATCTTGCGACAATTCACCAACTCATTTGTAGTGGTATACTTGGATGACATCTTGATCTTCATCTAGAGTTGGGAAGAGCACCTCCACCACATCTGACAGGTTCTCCAAACACTGCAGCAACACAACATGTGTGCCAATTTGGAGAAATGAACTTTTGGTGTGACCCAGGTTCAGTATCTGGGAAACGTTATTGATGAACAGGGGGGTGCATGTGGATCCAGCCAAGATCCAAGTCATTCGAGATTAGCCAGCCCCAACCACTCTAACAGAGCTCCACAACTTTCTAGGTCTTGCCAATTTCTATTGCAGGTTTGTGTTGGGGTTCTCTCATATCACTTGGCCCTTGAGTCAAGTCACCAATGGAGGAGCAAAACAAAAATTATTTTGTTTTGAATCTCAATAGAAGGCGTTCGCAGAATTGAAACATAACCTTTTCTCTACACTAGTGCTCACATTACCAAATTTGCAACAACCATTTGAGATCAAGACAAATGCCTTTGACTATGCTATTGGGGCATTCCTTACTCAACAGGGGCATCTAGCGGCATATCATAGTGAGACACTTTCATACATAGTCCAAAAGCATCCCACTTATGATACCATTCTGCAGGTCTGCCGACAATGGAAGCATTACATTTTGGTCAAGGAAACGGTCATCGACATAGACCATAGATCCCTGCAGTTCATACATGCATAAGGGAAGCTACATAATAATCGACATCATAAGCGTTCCACATACCTACAACAATTCCATTTGAATATCAAGTATAAGAAGGGCAGCACCAATAATGTTGCAGACTACCTCAGTTGACCACCGAATATGGCATTAACCACCATGCTCAACTCTTGTGGGCACGAGACTTTTGATTCGCCACTTCTCTATAAAAGTGACCCAGAATTTGGCCACACAAGTTCCAGATTTTCACCTCCAGGATGCACTGTTATGCCAATTGTGACACCTTTGTGTTTTTTTGGTCTTTACTTACTAAGGTAAGTTAATCTCTTAATTCGTTTATCAACCTGGGAAAGTACACTTAGAGGTGCTCACCTAAAGTATATAGATCTGGAAGGATCTAAGGCTCTAATGACAACCTAGTGAATAAAATTAACAGTGCTCCCTTACAAGAGATCCTTCATTGTCTTTTCAATCACTCAAGCATCAATCTAGATAAAACAAATCTTATGAAATTTTGATTGCCTAAGTAACAAAAACATAGTATTGATGACTGATTAAAATCCTACATTCCTTTACAAGAATATTGCTCAATAGAATTTTTTTCAATCATAACAATCCAAAGTAATTTCAATAGCAAATTAAATCGGATAGTGAATAAGATTAATAAAGTTGCAAACCAATAAAAGTTGAATCTTTTACAAGAATCATCTATCAAGCTGAAAATTGAATTTAACAACTACAATATGAATCACTTGCAAATAAAACCAGAACTATCTTCAAAATCAAAACCAATAAGCATGTATGGAAATTGTATGACAACAAGCATGGATATCAATTTCAAGATCAGAACTGGTTGAATCCTTTTACAAGGTTCTTTTCACAACTAATGCAAGCCTTTCAATTGATAAATTTAATAATCATAGCCTTTACTTATGCACATAAAATAACTTTTAATTTCCAAATTCAAATATGTAGCTAGTAAGAAAACTTAATAAAAACAGAGTGTACCAGCGTAGTGATGAGGGCCCTTCAACACTTCACAAGCACACTTAAAATGATTTAGAAGAGTGTAACTACTGGATCTTGAGACATAAACTTGTTGATGAAGTATGTATTAAGTGTGGAATCAAAAATGCACAAACTATCTTTTCATATGTTCACCTATTGTGCAACATGTCAAACAATGGAGCATTTATGGGAAGTCACAACTTCTAGTATTTTTTTGAAAAATGTAAATTTTTAATATAATAATTTCAAAAATTAATTCCAAGCTAAAAATAATGATAATGACATCATATCATTTAGTTTCTAATGATTATTGCTAGAATATGAAGGTTAAATGGTCAAAAATGATAGTCAAAAGAGAATTTTAAGTGGAATGGACAGTCATAATTTGATACCAACATTCCCCCAAACTCAGGATTTTGCATGCCCTCATGCAAATAAGTTCTAACCTGTCAAATTTTGACTTCTGCCTCTGCCTCTACCTCTGCTATCTGAAGTAAAGCATTAATGTTCATTTGGGCTTCATATTCTATTTTCAAGATTTGATACTTGGTTTTAATTGCTTTCTTTTGCTTGTAAAATTTGGAGGCCTTCCTACAAATTTGCATTTTATAGGCTATGAGTTTCTTAACCTTCTTTTTCAATTTTTCATTGTCAGCCTAAAACTTCTTGCTTTGTATTTTGAGTGTCTCATTTTCTCTTTTTACTACTCTTTCGAAAACTTCTAATTCCATAAGTTATTGTTGTAGTTTCTCAACTTTCCTTTCCAATTTTCTTTTCTTTTTACCTGAGAACTTCTGTTCTTGTTGCTCCTTTTCCTTGTCTTTACTTTCCAATCCCTGTATGTAGTCATACTATGCCTATTGTAGAACATCATCCTCCTCCACCATTTTCCCTCTTTGACCTAACTTATTCTTTCTAGACTTTCTTGTGTAATTGGAGAAAATTTTATCTTGTTTAGCTCTTTCAACCTCCTCCCTTACCATCCTCCTTGTTCTGATACTACTGCTAGATGGAACAGAGTTATTTAGTTTGTACTCTAAAAAATCTTCCTCTATAGCATCTACATCAATCACTAGTTCTGCATGTTGTTGCCCTTCCTTTGAATTTTGCTACTCTTCTTGTGAATTTTGCTGCTTTTCTTGCTCCTCATCTGTCATAAACTCATTAGCTACCAAGAACTTCTTCCATGTCACATTTATCTTTTGCAGTTCAAATTCAATTTATCAAACCAAAATGGTTTAGACTCTTATCCTTGTTTTTCCTCTGTTTTTGTATGGTCTTAGACATTTTAGTCAAACTTTGTAAAAGAAAATAAGGCAAATTTATAATGTAGTCCCCTCTTAGATGCATTAACAATTTGATATGATAAAGAAATACAATGTTGTATCTTCCCTCACAGGTTATGAATTTTTGCATGACATAGACTACTTCATCCCATGGATGAATAAGCCAACTCATAGGAATCCCTGATTTCCATTCAACTGATTATACCCTTGTCCTGGATATGAAATGTGTCCATGTTTTCGCTTTGAACTTCCTGGTTTTAAAATATTTTTCTCCTTCTAGGCTTATACCTATTGCTTGAGAAATTGTGTCTTCTGAGACCCTAAAAGACAAGTTTCCTACAATGGCTCTCTCCCCATTAAATGAAGAGGCAAACTCCCTTGTCGTTTGCTCATTGTGCCCACTATGTTTTTCTAAGAATGGCAACCATTGATTTGCCCTAAAAATGTCTATGCAATCCTTATGATATTTGGAAGGGTCAAATTGTTGTGGCTCTACTCAGTTTGCCATGAGAGAAATTTTTATCTCATGTTACCCTGTGTGTAAGAAGAGTTTACAATTGTAAAAAGAATTCTACCATAGCTTGTAGAAAATTATTGTATTTCCCTTATGCTATGAAAACAAATTTTACCATAGTTACGATAAGAGAACCACCTGGGCTTGAATATTATGTGTATCTCTTGTTTAATGGAGGACGCTGCCAATAAAATCAAAATTCCCTTCAACCAATTCTAGTGCGTCTCTCGTGTGTCATTTCCCTTTTACTCATATGTTTACATTGTTATTGTCAACATACTTGTAATGCTATACCCTTATGAAACTGATAGATAATTGATTTATGACCTTTAGAACAACAACAACTCTAATTCACAGTGTTTTCTACTGGTCGAAACTTCTACCTATACTTCATAATGAATACAATACTTACTTCCTTCATTCATTACTTGTTTATGCAATGAACCCTCAATCTCTCCATGCAGCATACACTTCATTGATACTCCCTTCAATGCCTTATACAAGGATTTTTAATGATGACCTTTAGAGTCCTGGCGGCGGTCTTTGAATGATAAAATCGGGTAAACAGACCATTATGATGCCTTCAAGTCATAAGAGCATTGGTCATGATGATTTTGCTAAGCTAGCCATTAATCTTTTCTTATGATCACATACCCTTTGTCTATCAATTATGTTTTATTTTCTAGATTTAAAACAAAATTTGTAGGTTGAAACCGTACAAATTTATAAATCCTTCGTATTCATGATCTATTATGTGGCTTGATAAATCCTTTGTATTCATGACCTGATCTCTTTCTTCAAAATTCAATCCTTAAGTATGCATGCTTAATTTTGATAGGTCTGTTGGTACTTATGACTATAGTTTGATTAGAATTGTATGTACAAGATCAAAAGGTAGGCCTTAAGGATCAGATGTTTAGGAATATATTCAAGGCAGAAAATAGGATTAATGTTCAGAAATAGGAAATAGGTTATAGTTATAGGATATAGGTAGAAGAGCAGGACTTACTCCTAAAGGATACAAGAACGAATGATATAGGATAAACTGGGTATTTAGAAACTAAAATCAATAAGTATCATAAACCACCATCTAAAAATTGAAATTAATAAAAGAAATTAGAAATAGTAAAATGACAATTCTTACAGCCCTTTGATATCTCTTTGTTTGGGAGTTGGCTTTTGTTGCTTGATATGTTCAGGAAGAATGTGATGGTGTCCATTTCTCTTTTAAATGTAGTCTATATCTTCTTAGGTGCAGCCTAGTCTTCTTCTTTGCAATATTCTTCTTCTTGGATGTGATCTTCTTCTTTGTTGATGTAATATTCCTCTGAACAGATCCCATTCTGAAAATGTGCTTAGAACAGGTCCCTTGCCTAAAAATTATAACAGGTCCCTTTCTGAGAAATTATGTTGAACAGGTCCCTTTTTGAGAGTAGAATTTGTATATAACAGGTCCCTTTCTGAGATATATTTTTAGTTTACAAACAAATCCTTTTGGAAAATACTGAACAATAATCATTTCTTAAGAATCCATTAGAAAACGTAAAGACAAATCTCTTCCTTTGCTAGAGATGAACTTAGGGAGACAGAAAAGCATGAACAAGTTCAGACTTTCTCCTCCCCAACTAATGATTTGACTTGTCCTCAAGTAATATTTCTGTCAGAATCATTTTTTTTTACTTTACTATTTACACTAAGCTAAAAAGGAATTCTTACAAGCCAATTTCTTTGTTTTCTCATAAGCATTTGTGTTTAGATTATGCCATCTCTGGTTTTCATATCTAAACATTATTTCTTTTTCTTTTCTTTTTTTGTAGAAAATAGAAACTATTTAAGGCTTGGATATTACAGTTGACTGTTGTACTATCTGTACCTCCTTTTGCTGTGATGCTCCCCTCATGAAGTCTTCTCTGCTAACAAGCTTATGGTAGATTTTTAGCCTGTGTCCATTGACCAAATATGTTTGTCCTTCTTGGTCAATTGAAGTTAATTTGACTGATCCATTCTCAAAGACTTCAATGATTTGATAAGGGCCCATCCAGTGGGTTGTAAATTTAGCTATATAATCCTTGAATTTTGAGTCAAAGAGTAATGCCCAGTCACCAACTTGAAATTCCTTCTTCTTAATTAACTTGTCATGCCACTATCTCCTTTATTGTTGTATCATTGTTGTCCTTTACACTGCCTCTAGTCTCATCTCGTCTAGCTGGTTCAATTGCATAATTCTTTCTTGTTGGGCTTCAGAGATGTCTATTCCTAAGTCTGCAGCCAATTTATATGTATGTATTTGAAATTCTATTGGTAGCATGACCTCTTTTCCATACACTAGCTGATAGGGTGTAAACCCCGTTGTGTTTTTCCAAGTAATTCTATATGCCCAAAGTGCTTCATTTAGTTTGTCTGCCCAATCCTTTATGTTTGTTGCCACCGTTTTTGTCATGATCCCTTCTAGTGTTTTGTTTGTTGATTCCACTTGGCCGTTGGCCTGTGGATGGTAGGGTGTGCTCCGTTTGTGCTTGATTTTGTACTTCTTTGTAATTTCTTGAACCAGTATTGATGTGAATTGAGTCCCTTGGTCTATTACTATCTCTCTGGGTACTCCATATCTAACAAATATTTCCTCAAAAAGGAAATTGACTATTGTTTGTTCAGTTTCCCTTGCAAGTGCCTTTGCTTCATCCCATTTAGTCACATAATCGGTACATACAAGAATGTACTTCTTACCTTTAGATGGTGGATTGATGGGTCCAACAAAGTCTAGATCCCATTTTTCAAATGGTTCTAGATGCACTTGTGGTTGTAGTGGAATCTCATTAGAAATGGTTGGTCTTCCCATGCGTTGCCAGTTATCAAAAAGTATTACATACTTCTTTGAGTCTTTGAAAATTGATGGCCAATAGTAGCCAAGGCTAAGAATTTTGTGTGTTGTCCTCTTACCTGCAAAATGGCCACCACAAGGTTGATCATGGCATGAGGTTAGTATATCAATTATTTCATCCTCTCTAATGCATCTTCTATAATCATGTCATAACCAGTGTAAAATAAATCGCCATTAACCCAAGAATGTCTTGCTCTTTGTTTGATCAGCCTTTTCTTCTCCTTTGAATGGAAAGATGGTGGTACCTTTCCTGTGGACAAGAGGTTAGCTAAATCAGCATACCATGGATTTAATACTAAAATTGAAAACAAGTGTTCATCAGGAAATGAATCTTCAACTTGGACAACTTCACCTGAATTTTGTAGTCTAGAAAAGTAATATGCTACCTAGTTCTCCTTCTTTGGCCTGTCTAGTATGGTGAGATTAAATTCCTGTAGTAAGAGTAACCATCTTGTGATCCTGCCATTAGTAAAAGGTTTGTTCATTAAGTATCTAATGGCAGAGTGGTCCGTGTGAATAAGGACTTCATATCCAGTTATATAATGACGAAATTTGTTCACCACTTGTATAATTGCAAGCATTTCCTTTTCTGTTACGGTATAGTTGAGTTCAGTAGGAGTAAAATTTTTATTGATAAAGTAAATGACATAAGTTAAAGCATCTTATTTTTTCCCTAATGAAGCTCTTACTGTTGTGTCAGATGCATCAGTTGAAATGTGAAAAGGTAAAGTCCAATTGGGTCCCCTTAAAACTGGAGCAGTACTTAACTTCTCTATAAGTTTCTCGAAAGCTTTGTGACAAACCTCATTCCAATTGAACGTTACATCTTTTGTAAGAAGTTTAAACAATGGCAATGCTATTCTTCTAAAGTTTTCAATAAATCTCCTGTAATAACTTGCATAACCAAGAAAACTTCTTACATCTTTTTGATTTATTGGAATCGGTAATTTGACAATAATTTGTATTTTGTTTCAGTCTACCTTGATTCCCTCTGGAGAAATATGATGTCCTAAGACTATTCCCTCATTCATCATCATATAACATTTTTCATTGCTTAATTACAAATTGGTTTCTATACATTGTTGTAAAACTTTCTCAAGATTGTGCAAAGAGTTGTCAAAGGAATCACCATATACTGAAAAATCATCCATATATACCTCAACACATTCGTGGACCAGATCAGCAAAAATTGCTAATACTACTCTTTGAAATGTTGCTAGAGCATTGCACAAGCCAAATGGTAGTACGTTGTAAGCATAAGTTTCCAAGGGACAAGTAAATGTTGTTTTATCTTGGTCTCCTGAGGCAATGCTAATCTGATTGTAGCCACTAAAACCATCTAGAAAGGAAAATGACATTTTTCCAGCTAATGTATCCAAAAATTGGTCAATAAATGGCAGTGGAAAATATTCTTTAAGGGTGGCCTTATTTAGTTCTCGATAGTCAACACAAACTCGCCATTTACCAATGTTCTTGGGAACTATTACTAATGGAGATACCCATTGGCTATCAAAAATGGGATAAATGAATTTTACTTTCAGTAACTTCTGCAATTCATCTCTTACAACCTCTTTGAGCATGGGGTTCATCCGTCTCTGTGGCTGCCTCACTGGTTGAATACTAGTGTCTGTATGGATATGGTGAGTGCAAGTTTCCGGGTGAATTCCCTGCATATCAGTGTATTCCCAAGCAAATGCCTTTTGGTATTTGGTGAGCAAGTCAAGTAATTATTTTCCTAAGATATTTCTAGAAAGGCCCCAATGTTCAATGTTTTTCCAGGGCTGATTCCTATTATCTTGCTTTGTGTGTTTGTAATGGAGTCGATTGGAAAGATTTCATCAAATATTGCTTTCAGAGAGTACATAGTACAAGTTTCCTTAAAGCTTTGTGCCAGCATGTAATCTGCAGTAGTGCATTGTTCATTTCTCAATTCTTCTAAAACATCAGGTTGGGAGATAAACATTTCTACTAAATCTACATTGTTATTCTCCTCAATATCATACATTTTATTTATGCTTAAAACAGAGTATATTTCTTCCTAATCATTGTACTTGTCATCAAGCCATAAATTTTGTATTACTGTTGGGGCTTGTGCTGATGGGTAAAAAGTGAGTTGTTTTCTCTCCATGCCTCTATAAATGATCATGTTACCCAATCTACATCCAATGAATGCATCAACAGTTGCCAACCATGGTCTTCCAAGTATGAGTGCATGTCCTCCTAAGTTGGATTTTGGCTAAAGTACTAAGAAATCAACTGGATACTCCCAGGATTCTAGTGAAACAATTATATCTTCTAGTACCCCCTCAGGAATGACTTTAGAGTGATATGCTAATTCCAAAACAATTGGGGTTGGTTGTAGATTTGCTAGCTGCAAAATTTTCATTATGTCAAATGTCATAACATTTATTGTAGCTTCTAAATCAATCAGTGTTTGGAATTGAAATTTTGTTGATAATTTTTGTGACTCTAGGTATGCCTGGTTCAACATATTTTTCCATAGAAATGACATTTGACATCAAGCCAACTAAATTTTCAATGACATGTATTGTTTTTGGATCAAATATTTTCTTTGCAGACTTCTTGAGATGAAGCTCTTTAATGGCTTTGGTATAAATCGGAATATCCTTGATTTCCTGGAGTAATGGAATTTTGACATACACATTTCTCAATTCATCAAGAACATCAAATTGTGGCAATGGTGTGGGTAATTTTGGTTGAAGTAATTGTTTCAGAAATGGAGATGGTTATAGTGTTTTGATTTGTTGACCCTGTTCTAGATTATTTTGTGTTGGGTCACTTTGTTTGCTATGTGATTGGTTTCCTTCTTCATCATTTTGATTCTCTTTTTGTGATTATGTTTGAACAGGTGAAGGTTCTTTATGCAGAGTTCGACCTAAGCTTAGTTCAATGTTTTGCAGTGGAAGAGTTGGGTACAATGGTCCCTCATCTACACTATAAGTTGGTCTATCTATTCGGTTGTTTGGGCTAGCTATGGGTTGAGCTAGTAGCTGTGTGGGTCTAGGAGGTTGGCTGGATGATAGTTGTCGCTGAGGTGGATTTATTTGTGGAGGAGCAAGTAAAGTTTGTTGAGGATTCTGTTGTGGATAAGCTACTGTTGCTGAGGGTATTGTTATTGATATGGCTGAGAGTATTGTGACTGATAGTGTTGGGGGTATGGTTGAGCAAATGGTTGTTGATATTGCTGAGGTTTTTGTTGAGTAAATTTCTAAGGAAAGGAATATCCTTTCCATCCTTGTTGTGGGTATGTTTTCTGCTGTTGATTAAACCAATTTTGCCAAGGCATAGGAACATTCCATGAATTTTGAGCAGGCATGTTATAATTTTCTGAATTTGGATTGTGGTACATACCTAGAGGTCTTGGTTGCCATGGCCTTCTAGCTCCCATGAAATACATGTTCTCCATTTCTGCATTGGCTTCCAAATTGTAATTTTGCAAAATTTGCATCTTTGTGCAATCTTTGGTGTCATGATTTTCTGTACAAAAACCACAAACCTACACATTATCTAAAGGACATTCTTTCAAAGCATGTCTTCATCTACATTTGGGACAGTATATAGATAATTCTTTCTCTTTTTCATCTTATATCTTCTTTGTTTTCAAATTATCTAATTGGTTTCCCAAAGTACTTAGAAGGTCTGTTTTGAAGTCATCAAATAGATTGCCTAGTTCATCTCTAGTAATATTTCCTATAGCAGGTTTTGTGATTTTTGATGTCATGGCTCTTTTCCCATTTCTTGCAATACTCCTAGAGTAATTTTGACACAATTCAACAATCTCCTCAAAAGGTAAATTAGAAATGTCCCCTTTACCCATGAGATTGAGGTCATCTAGATACTCATCTTGGATGCCTTTAAGAAATATTGTTTGAATAAGATCAATAGACACAGTTCTATGTTTTGATTTTTGTAGATTATATGAGAATCTTTCCAAGTATTCCTTTAAGGTCTGGTCTTCTTGTTGATTCATTGTAAAGATGCCATATTTAGAATCTTTTGATCGACAGTAAGTTTTATACTTTTTCAAAAATAATTTCCTCATGTCCTCCCAATTAGTGATTGAATGTTCACCTAATCCCATGAACCACCTAAGTGCTACTTCTTTTAAGGTAGCAGGAAAAATTTGAAGTCTATGTGCGTCATCGGTATATCCATAGGTTCGGCATACTATGTCAAATTCAAATAAAAATGAATCAGGGTCTTCAGATGCCATACCATAAAATTTTGGTAATACAGATGGCAGTATGTTTTTCATTTTAATTTCCTCATCCATTTGCTCTCCTCTATATTGAATTGGAAATTTAAATGTGGATTCCTCTGTTTCTGGTGGATTTTGATTTCCTCCAAGCAGAGTTTCATTTTTTTGTTTTTCTTCATTCTTCCTTCTTCTTCTCCTTTCTTCCATTTGTCTCTCATACTCTCTTAGTTGTTCAGGTGTAGGTCCTCTGGATCCTCTATATTTAGCCATTGTAATTTGTGATTTGTCTAAGGTTTCTATCTCTTCTTCTTGTTTTAGTTCTTGAGGGAAGATTTGTTCATAGATAGGTTGTTGAATTTTTGTACTACTTTCTTTTAATTTCTCTACAGTAGAAGTCTCAGGGATATATATTTTCTTTGCTTTATGAGCTAGTAGGATTTGTCTTTCAATGAGAGTGAGTCTTTGGTCTAATCCCTATTTTTCCTCAAGTTTTTCCATAGTAACTTTTTCTGTTGGTGTTGTATACTCAATCTTTTCTAATGGTTCTACTCCTAATGGTGGATTAGTTGTTGGTTGGGGGATTTTTGTGAATCTTCCTTTCTCATCCCTAAACCTAGACATAAATAAACATGACTGAAATTTAAATTTAACTCTATGTTTTTTTTGTTGTTTTGTTGATTTTAAGTTTTTTTTTAATCTTTCTAGCTGCATCTCCCCAGCAACAGTGCCAAAATGTTTGGTTTGTACTTACTAAGGTAAGTTAAGTTCTTAATTCCTTTATCAACCCGGGAAAATATACTTAGAGGTTCTCACGTAAAGTATATAGATCTAGAAGGATCTAAGGTTCTAATGACAGCCTAGTGAATGAAATTAACAGTGCTCCCTTACAAGAGATCCTTCATTGTCTTTTCAATTGCTCAAGCATCAATCTAGATAAAACAAATCTTATGAAATTCTAATTGCCTAATTAACAGAAACAGAGTATTGATGATTGATTAAAATCCTACATTCCCTTACAAGAATATTGCTCAATAAAAATTTTTCCATCATAACAATCCAAAGTAATTTCAATAGCAAATTAAATCAGACAGTGAATAAGATTAATAAAGTTGAAAACCAATAACAGTTGAACCTTTTACAAGAATAATCTATCAAATTGAAAACTGAATTTATCAACTACAATCTGAATCACTTGCAAATAAAACCAGAACTATCTTCAAAATCAAAACCAATAAGCAAGTATGGAAATTGTATGACAACAAGCATGGATATCAATTTCATGATCATAATTTGTTGAATCCTTTTAAAAGGTTCTTTTCACAACGAATGCAAGCCTTTCAATTGATAACTTTAATAATCATAGCCTTTACTTCTGCACATAAAATAAATTCTAATTTCCAAATTCAAATATACAACTAGTAAGAAAACTTAATAAAAACAGAGTGTACCAGCGTAGCGATGAGGGGCCTTCAACACTTCACAAGCACACTATAAAACGATTCATAAGAGTGTAACTGCTGAATCTTGAGACATAAACTCGTTGATGAAGTCTATATTAAGTCTGGAATAAAAAATGCACAAACTATCTTTTCATACGTTCACCTATTGTGCAACATGTCAAACGATGGAGCATTTACAGGAAGTCACAACTTTTGGTAATTTTCTGAAAAATGTCATTTTTAACATAATAATTTCAAAAATTAATTCCAAGCTAAAAATAATGATAATGACAACATATCATTTAGTTTCTAAGGATTATTGCTGGAATATGAAGGTTAAATGGTCAAAAATGATAGTCAAAAGAGAATTTTAAGTGGAATGGACAGTCATAATTTGATACCAACAGTGTTCCTTCAAGTGAGCATGCCAAGATGATTTTGGAAACACACTATAATAGGGTCATTAGGCATTTTGGGGTCGACAAAACAGTGGCAATACTGCAGAAGTGTTTCTATTGGTTTAATCTTTGAAAGGATGTCGGGAAGTACATCAGATCCTGTGCTACCTGTGCCATTGCTAAATCGACCATCAAGAAAAAATGCCTTTATACTCTTTTTCCGACCCATAATCTACCTTGGGAATCCATCTCCATGGATTACATGTTGGGCCTTCCTTCTACTAAGCATGGCAACGAATTTGTTTTTGTGGTTGCCGATAGATTCTTAAAGATGGCCATTATGGCGGCCTGCAAGGAGAATATCACAGCAAAAGCCATTGCTAAACTCTTCTTTGAACGAGTGTGGGTACACTTTCGGATCCCACAATGTATCATCTCATATCGAGACAATAGTTTCCTCAGTACATTTTGGTCTAGTCCCTAGTCGATGTTGGAAACTAGGCTCACTAAGTCCACAGCTTTCCATCCCCAAATTCATGGCTAGACAGAGGTCATCAACAGGGTGATCGTACGCATTTTGCGCATGTACAACGCAAAGCATCCATGCACATGAGATGAGAACCTCCCCTATTTCCATCATAACTATAACTAGGCTCTCCATAGCTCAACTGGCCACAACCCTTTTCAGGTGGGCTTGGGATTCCAACCACTTTGTCCCATTAATGTGGCCATACCATTTGCAGCTACTCAAGAAAATTTGTCTCATGTCCAGTTTGAAGCCAACAAGGAAAACAACTTCATTGAGCACATTCATCCCATCCACCAATAGGTCCAGGACATATTGGACAAAGCAAATTCTAAGTACAAGCATCTGTAGGTTTTAACCCCGTAGAGAAACTACCTACATACGAATTCAAAACACATAAAATAAACAATGTGAGAGCATAACACATAAAACACATATACACAGAGATTTTCCCTTGGATCCCAAAACCAGGACTACCAGATTGATTTTTCATTATATTCCTTTCAATGTTACAATACATATTTATACATGCCGAAGCATCCAATAACATGGAATGAAAACCATCGCATCCAAAACCATAGGTAGGTCCACCCAACCTAATATAGGGTCCCAAAAAAAAATCCCCGAGGCGCTACCCCAGACCCCATAGAGTGGGGCTACCCGCCCCCCTCAAACCCCTTGGACAAGGGGGGCTACTGCCCCCCTTCTAACCCCCTGGTTAACTACGTACGCTAATCATGGAAAGAATATAATACAACCCAACAGCATCGGCATGATCAACATTGAGTGCCACACAAGTTCCAAGTGGATGACAAAGTTTGGCTACATTTGCAGAAAGAGTGCCTCATTGGGCCCCACCACAAGCTTTGCTCACTCCTATATGGACCATACATCATCACCAAGGCAGTATGGGACAATGCCTTCTAGCTCATCATTCCATAATTCCTTGGTCTACACCCAGTGTTCAATGTGGATCGCCTTCGGCCCTACTTTCCACCATTGTTGGACACATCCAACATTGCAAAACAACTCATACCAACAGAGTTAAACCCAGACTGCATGGAACAAGCCACAACTAATCGAATCATTGATACACAAATCAAGAAAACCTACCAGCAAAGGATCCAACTATATCGAGTTGTCAAAGCAGGCCAACTACTTCACCAGGGCAAGTGGCTCACCAAGGACCAAGTTCAGCAGAAGTTTCCTCATCTCATAGAGGAACTCAACACAATGGGGACCATTTCTTCCTAAGGGGTCAAGAATGATCCATGTGGATATTGGTGTCCACTTGCCTATTCCACTTGGGACCCCACCATTTTTTCTTGCATTTTTTTAGTTTCCTTAATTGTAGCACAATTTACTATTTTTGGCAGTTTTTCGGGTCCTGAAGTTTCAAAGTCATTTTGAGGCCCTAAACGATTTTTTTTGGAAAATCACCGGCGGAGAAAATGGGTCTTAAACTCATATACTTTGTTTTAGTAGTTTTATTCATCGGATATATATTTCTAATTAGGTATCGTGTACGTAAAACGGAGATTATATGTCAAATTTACGACCCCAGGAAGTTGATGTACCAATTTACCCCAACGGGGCCCATAGTTTGGTGTTTCATCTCCTAAGGTTATGTTTTTGTATGTTTTGGGGTTTTCCATTGTTTCTCAACAATAAATAGGCCTTGAAGCCTCATTGTAATGCATTTCATAGGCATGTATATGCCACGGCTCTTCTTAGAGATAAGCTACCAGCACCCAAGCTAGTTTATTTCCATTCTGTATGTAAGCATATTTCAGTTCTTTGATATTAATGAAATGAAGTTTTATTTCTACTACATCTATGTGCTTATGGTTATATATATAATTTGTTGCATTCCTATTTAAATTTAGATCATTGGGAATTTGTTGGTATGGTTGTCATTATTGTCTCATCCCTGTGGACTACTCCCCGGGATACTAAACAGAGATGTCCCTATCATTGGTTATAACAACCATCACATCCATTGTGGACTATTTCGCTATATGGTAGACAAACATTTCCCTGTTCTTTGGTTTAACCACTGCCACATCCATTATGGACTATTCCACTGGATGTTGGACAAACCTTCCTGGTTCATGTGTGTCTCTTCATGGGTGGTATTATTACCTGTCACTTAGAGGCTCACTTCTCTCCCCTTTTTGTAGTAGGAGAACCTAGACACAGTTATGTTGCACACTCACCAATCACACTCACCTTGCTTTTTGAAGGTACCATTGCAACACTCTCATGTGTTGAAAGTTAGAGTCGAGGAAAATATCTAAGTATATGGTAACCAAGCCATCATACCAGATGGGACTCCTAAGCCAAACTGTGTGAGGTCTAACTGGAACCTCATATTGAAGAGATCCCCTAAATGTTGGTGCATCCAGCACCGTCAAAAATTTTGGCCGCTAGAAGGAGGGTTTCCAGTAGTTTATGGTTGATTGTCCCACTCATCCATTTTCTCATCAAGGCAATTACATTCACTCCTGATCCCCTACCCATAATTTTGAAGTTGGTAATTCCTCACCTCCCAAGCCTAAATGTGAAATCTCATACCATCAAATTTGAGCTCTTTGTCCTATCACCCGTCAATTTGCAAAATTTCCTGAGCTGATTCCAAGAGTGTACGTTCTTCCATACTCTCAAAACAAGAACAAGACTACCCCCATGGGAGTACTAGTTACATATGTTGAAGAAGTGATATTTTCCACTCTTGAGGAGCTGGCATAAGTGATTGAGAAAGAAGAGGAACCTCCGCTCTTTTGAGAGGAAGAAGAAGACAACCTCTTACTCTCGGGTTCAGGTTCAAGTGGAGGAGATGGAGGGGAAGAAAACGAAGGAAGAGGTGAAGAAAAGGAGGAACCAACAAATTCGAAAGAGGAATCATCAGATTTAGAAGAGGAGGAGGAAGACAATGAAGAATATAACATGGAAGACCAAAATCTAGATTGGATGACTCAGGGCCCACTAGCACTTCCAGGTGTCGTGCACAAGATGTCAAGACACGCGGAGAATATGTTAGGTCCTTCTACTACTAGTGTAACCCCTTATTGTTATTAGTTCAACCCCCTTATTGTATTATTATGACCATATAGTCCCATAGAAGCCCACTATTTGTTGGGTGTGGAGCCTAATTATCTTCTGTATTCAAAGGTTTCAGCCGAATGTATACCCCAGGAAGATTGTACACCCCTCCACGTGGGGGGGTGCGGGGGGGACTTTCCCCCCCCCACGGGGGTTCAGGGGGGCCGATCCCCCCTGGCTAAGGGGTCCAGGGGCCAAAGGTCCCCCAGCGGGGGATCAGGGGCAACACCCCTGAAGCTAAAAATAGATGTAAAATTTCCTTGTAAAATTCCAGTAATTTCTTGTCAATCTCGACTGTTCATTAGGAGGATGATCTGATGGTAGAAGTTATGTTTAGTTTAGGTTTTTTTTCCCTAGAAGGAAACCCCTCACTATATATGAGAGAATTTTATTGCGTCTATATATATTTGTATTCTAAGTGAGGAAGAGAGAGGAGATTGAGATCGAAGAGGGTATTACAACGGATCTGTTGTAGGTTGTATCTCTTCAGTTTGGATAATATAAAAGGAAGGACTGGTTGTTTCTCTGTGGACGTAGCCCAAACTGGGTGAACCACGTATATCTGTGTCTCTCTTGTTTTATGCGTTTTCTATGTTTATATTTCTGTATATTTTATGTGTTCCATTGCTCTGCAATATTGTGCCCCTACAATATTATTTTTATGTAAGCTCTAATTGTATTGGGACCCCTTAAACTTCTATATATAAGGGATGTCTTATCATTTGTATCATCCAATAATTGTTCATTTGTGTAATGTAAAATAGGTTTCCCCCTCAAAGAGGCTTATTTTTAAGTCGTTGATCTATCTTTTCTATCTTTTTGTCAGTTTGTTTCATAACATTTGGTATCAGAGCTTTGGATTCTAGGGTTTCGCTACTCCAAATAGGTCATCATGGAATTTTTGTTATATATTTTTCTCTACAAAGTTTCAGAAGCTAAAACAAAAACTCATTTGAGCCGAAATCATTCTAAACCTCAGGTCCTAATTTCAGATCTTCTATCACTATATTTTCAGAGATACGATCTGAGGAACTTATGGTTTGTGCAAGCTCGAGAATTCCATCTCAAAAAGGTCATCATGGAATTTTTGCTCTAATTTTTTTTCTACAAAGGTGCAGACTCTAAAATTAAAACCCATTTGAGTTGAACCCTTGATGAAGCTCGGGCCCAAAATTAAGATCTTGTTTCACTATATTTTCGGAGATATGGTCCAAGACATTTTGAGTATTTGCAAGCTCCAGAATTTCTCTCTACGCATCAAATTAAAATCGTCATAATGGCCTGTAGTTTTATGTGTATTCGTTTAAGGTCCTAAGATCAAAATAGTGACACGTGGCACTTCGTACAAGTTCGCTCTACTGAACCAATCTATAATCAGTTCATCGTGGGATATTTAGCATAACTCTTCCTTGGAGAATCCAATCTTGATCAAACTTGTAGGGTTGGAAAGAGGACTTAGAGGGCTACCGCAGGACGCAATATTAGACCTTAGAGATCCAAAGTTACAGAGATACAACAGATTCAACATCGAGCTCCTACAAAGTGAAAAAAAGTTGTGTAGTTTTTTCAAAGTTTTGCATAAGTTTGATTGAAAAATTAGTTTGAAGGAATTCAAAGGGCGTGGAAGCTAAGATGGATAGTATAGAAGAAAAACATAAAGGCAACATGGAAAATTTGAAGACATATTTGACAAAGTTGCTACAAGAAATGCTTACTAATGGCAAAAGGGTAGTAAAGGAAACTCATGATGAGAATAAAATAAATGTTAATCATGATTTTGTAGACTCTAACATTGGATTGAAGACCCCGCATGTTCCAAAGATCGATACGAGGAAGTTTTATGGCAAGGATCTTGTAACATGGATACTACAAATGGAGCAATATTTCAATCTCCATATTATGCAAAACACACAAAAGGTATGCATTGCAACTTTATATTTGGAACCAAATTAGTTTGTATGGTATCGATGGCTTTTCTCTCATAAACAATTTGTCACTTGGGAAATTTTTACGGAAGAAATGATAGCATATTATGAGGATACAAAAAAAAACACCTTTTTTAGCCAATTGATAAATCTCAAACAAAAGGGTTCAATGATGGAGCACATTAAGGACTTCCAAAAATTGAATATAAGGGTAAAATATATTCCAAAGGAGCATAGGATAGATGTGTTCATAGGTACTTTAAAGGATAACATCCAACATGAGGTTCGCCTTCGGAATCCTGATTCATTTGAGAAGGAATTCAGGTTGGTAAGAAAAATGGAAATAAAACTTATGGCAACAAGGAAGCCTACCACTCGCAACTATAAAGATGGAAGTGTTGTTTCTCCTAACCTTTCACCACCTACAAGGTTGACACCACAACAATTGGAAGAAAAAAGAGTAAAAGGGCTTTGTTAAAATTGTGATAGAAAATACACTAAAGGTCATAAGTATGTTGAGAAGAAATTAATTTGCATAGAATCTGGGGAAGAGGATCAAGAAAAGGAACAAGAAACATCAAAAGAAGAGTATATACACCAGGAACCAATCCCAGAGAAAGAAGAAATGAATCTGAAAATATCTTGTAATTCATTGACGGGAATTACCACTCCTCAAAATCTCAAGATAGAAGTGCATATCAAGAATAAAAAGGTAATAGTGTTGATTGATTCGGGTAGTACCCATAATTTTATTCATTGTAAGATAGCCAAGGAATTGAATTACTTCCTATATCTAGTACCAGAGTGTCAAGTAATGGTTGCAAATGGAGGAACCATAAATTGCTCTAGAAAGTTCCATAATATCAAGCTATCCATGGGTGAATATGTCTTGAATAGTCCAATTTTTTCCATTCCAATGGGTGGTGCAGATGTTGTACTAGGTGTCCAATGGCTACAATCTTTGGGTACGATAGATTTTAATTTTTAAGAACTTTTCTTGAATTCTTTTGGAAAGGAAAAGAATTTGAATTAAGGGGTATCAAAGGGAAACCGAGAAAGATAATTTGCTCTAACAGCATGACTAAGCTTCTAAAGAAAGAACAACGGGACGTAATTTAACAATTATGTTCACTAGAAGTTCCCACATTAAAATCATCTATTTATCCAAATCTCCAAAACGTTTTGGAAAATCATTCCAAGGTATTTGAGACTCTAAAGGCCTCCCACCTATTCGTGATCATGGTCATGCTATTCATTTGATTCCAGGAAGTGTTTCCCCAAACATCAAGCCTTACATATACCCATATGCCCAAAAGAGTGAAATTGAATGTATGGTTGCAGAAATGCTAGAGGTTGGTATAATTCAACCTAGTTAAAGTTCTTTCTCTCCAATGGTATTGGTATACAAGAAGGTTGGATCATGGCGCATGTGTTTGGATTATAGGGGGCTCAAAAAGCTTACTATTAAAGATATATTTCCCATTCCTATCATTGATGAATTATTGTATGAATTACATGGAGAAATTTACTTCACCAAGTTGGATCTTCGTTCAAGATATCATCAATTAGAATGAAGACTGAAGACATTCCAAAAAAACATTTAGAACTCATGAGGGTTATTATGAATTTTTGGTCATGCCTTTTGGCCTTACCAATGCACCTTCTACATTTCAAGCTTTAATGAATTCCATTTTCAAACACTTCCTTAGAAAAAATTTGTTAGTATTTTTTCATGATATACTAATCTACAACAAGTCTTGGAAGGATCATGTTCAACATGTTGACAGGGTGCTCAAACTATTGGAGGAGAAACAATTATATGAAAAAATCTCCAAATGTTTCTTTGGATTATAAGAGGTGGAATATTTGGGTACTCAGTTAGCTCATAACTCATCTTATCATCCTCAATTTGATGAGAAAACTGAGATAGTGAAGAAATGTTTGGAAGGATATATTCGATGCTTTGTAGCTGATAAACAGACACAATGGGTAAAGTGGTTACCTCTGGCTGAATGGTGGTATAACACTTACTTCCATACTACAGCAAAATTGACCCCATTTATGGCACTTTATGGATATCATCCATAGTCCGTCACATCATCTTTAAAAGAAAATTCTAAGGTTCAAGCAGTGGAAGATCACATCAAGCATCAAAAACAAGTTCTCAAACTTTTGAAGGATAACCTCACTTTGGCACATAATAGAATGAAACAACAAGCATATTAACATCATAGCGAAAGAAGTTTTGATGTAGGCGACTGGGTATTTCTATGACTAGAACCATACAAAAAAATGTTCCTCAAGCAAGCTAAGAAGGATAATAAATTATCACCAAAATATTATGGTCCGCACAAGGTGTTAGAAAAGATTGATACTATGGCATACAAATTGGAACTTCCTACATCTTCCCTAGTGCACCCAGTTTTCCATGTTTCATGCTTAAAGAAGGTTATAGGTGAGAAGATCTCAGTTCAAACAATATTGCCAGAACTTGACGAGGAAGGGAAAATCATATTGGAACCAGAAGCAGTCACAAAAATAATAAATTGATAGCTACGGGATCTATCAATTTTAGAGTATCTCATCAAGTGGAAGAAGTTACCCGCTAAAGATTCCACGTGGGAGGATGAGAATTTTATATAGAAGAATCCAGAACTACTCAAGCATTGAGGACAACATTTTTTGAAGGAGAGGGGCATGCTAGGTCCCTATACTACTAGTGTAACCCCTTATTTTTATTAGTGCAACCCCCTTATTGTATTATTGTTCCCGTATAGGCCCCATGTTGTTATTATTATGCCCCATAAAAGCCCACTATTGTTATTTTTGTGCCCCTACAATATTATTTTTATGTAGGCTCTAATTGTATTGGGACCCCTTAGACTCCCATATATAGAAAGGAGGTATTTTCATTTGTATCATCCAATAGTTGTTCATTTGTATAATGTAAAGGAGGTTACCCCTCGAAGAGTTTTACTTTGAAGCCATTGATCCATCTTTTCTATCTTTTGTGAGCTAGTTTCATAACAGAATCTCTTAACAAAATATGACCCTGACAAGGCAGTGAAAGTAGAAGATCACTTAGACACTTTATGCCTACATCTAGAGACACCTGAGGTACATTATGATGATGTTTCATGTAGACTATTTCCATGTGCCTTGGATGGCAGAGCAATTATATGGTAGCACAGCCTTCCTCCAAACTCCATTCAGAATTGGAGGGTATTCAAAACGATCTTTCTTGAGAAATTTGTTGAAGACAAGACCCCTGCCATTTTGCTCAAGGAGTTGGGTAGAATCAAGATGGAGCATAAATAAAAGTTCAAATATTTAATCAGAGGTTCAACCATATTTTTAATAAGTTCTCGGAAGACACTAAACCTCACAACTCCATCACCATCAATTACTACACTTCTTCCTTGTCAACCATTATTGCGCAGTTCATCAAGCGAGCTACAAAACCATATTTAATAGAAAATTATGAAGAGGATATTGTCATAAAGAAATACATGCATGCTATTGGATTCATTGCAGATGATGAACCCACTAAGGACTCCAAATACACGGGTAAGATGTCTCAGACCTCTATGAGCAAGGTTGAGGAAAAGGAAGCAATGATATTAAGAGCCTTACTCGTCTTGTCAAATCCCTGACTACTGAAGTGGTAAAACTTAAACAAAGGACAAGTGAGACTACCGTGACCAATAGGCCCCTCAGGTAACCGCAAAAGAATAATATAGCTTTCAGTAGCAGCAGCAGTAGCAGCCAACTAGCCAAATATGCACAGACCTCCAACATGGTTTCGAACCTTGAAAAAATCGCTACAGATTTATACTACATGTTCAACCACGAACATCATTCGGAAAAAACGTGCCCAAAATAGAACCATTGAATGAGTAGTATGGCAACACAACTGATGGACACACCCATGGTTAATGAATAGGCTGAGCCTGATGATGAAGAAGAAGAATCTTCTATGCTTGATGAAGCTCCAAGCACTGGGCATGTAGTAAACATGTATCATTATGCTCTCGCAACCCAAAAGACCACCATCAATAAGGAGCCTCTGAGTGATAGTCCAGCCCCGAAGAAAAATAATCGATATAACTTGAGAATTCAAGGGGCCACCATTGTGATTGAGATACTGACAAAGAAAATAAGAGAATATTTGTTAAGGAAAGTGGGTTCATCGGTCGACTCAACACAAAACAGTCAAAACAAGTTCAAGATGAAAGATTCAACGAAAAGTGTTTCTGCAAGCGTCAAAGACAGAACCATCCCATCAAAAACCATGAACTTATTTCCACCCCCGAACACCTCGGTGAGTCTTCCCACAATAGATTACAATATTATAGAAAACATTAATAATACTCGTGCAAATATCTCTCTATTTGAACTTACAAAAATCATGAGTCAACGAAACATTCCTCTATGAGCACTTGGGGAAACCTCTATTAGTCATGGAAACTCTTCAAGAAAGGGATCTAGTAAGTCTCCTGATGCTCTCACGTCGGTGCTTAACTTGATTCGCATGGAGGAGGTGAACTCACTATGCCCACCATTCTTGTTATCAGTTGAAATCTTTAACTTCAATGTTCACAATTTCTTGGTTGATTCTAGTGCATCAGTTAATGTCATACTACTCTCCATCGCCAAGAAGATCAATGCTCAATGGAGTAAGAAAAGTGCATGAATCATCCAACTAGACAGAACTTGTGTGCCAAAAATTATTGAACTTAGGGATGTGATCATCCAGCTATCATCTGATGGACGAGTTCATCAATGCATCAATATTGTAATTGTGGACATCCCAGAAGCATACGGGGTATTGCTGAGAAGAGACTAGTCAAGCAAGATGTAAGGATACTTTTCCACTAGCTGGTCACACTTATGGTGCTAGGAAATTTACCCAGGAACATAAATAATTACTGATAGGAATATATATAACAAATAACCAGCAGCAACCATAAACACATAAACACACATGTTTATTTGGGAAAACCCTAAATCTGGGGAAAAACCCAATCATAATGAAATTTCATTATCCTTGGCCAAAACCTTGGCCAATCCGACCAAGTGAGTGTTGGCATTATGTTTCTGGTATGGTTATATGTTACAGATGTTGTACTTGATGGCAACACCCATGGCATGGCTCTCAATATGATGAGAACTAAGAAGTACGCAGGAGAAAAGTTCACGAAATTTTATGCAGAGAAAAGTTTATAAAAGTTTATTTCATGTGGAGAAAAGTTCACGGAATTTTATGCAGAGAAAAGTTTATTTCATGTGGGAAAACTTACCTTTGGTCCATGGTATTTAGTCCTTGGAATTTGAACCTATGGAGAAAAGTTTATTTCATGTGGGAAAACTTACCTTTGGTCCATGGTAGTTAGTCCTTGGAATTTGAAACTATGGAGAAAAGTTTATTTCATGTGGGAAAACTTACCTTTGGTCCATGGTATTTAGTCCTTGGAATTTGAACCTATGGAGAAAAGTTTATTTCATGTGGGAAAACTTACCTTTGGTCCATGGTAGTTAGTCCTTGGAATTTGAAACTATGGTTTTTGGACCATGGCATCTTGACAAACGTGTTGATCCCTAGTATTGAGTTGATGGTATTGGTTTTTTATGGTTTTGGCCCATGGTATTGTTTTATATTATTATTATTATTGAGCCCCATGATCCATTATTTGAGGAAGAGCTTGCCTATATAAAGCAAAGGAGATCATTTGGCTTGTGTATGCTTTTGGGTTGAATATCTTAAGATCTGAAATATTGGGTTATTGTTTCAAAAGCTCGATCTATATGAAAGTGAAGTGGAAAGCGAATCTGTGAAGGGTGATCTCTCGAGCGTTGCAGCTGCGAAAGTGAGGAAGCGCCGCAGGAGACGCCGCAGAAGGTGTTCTGGGTTTAGTTTTTTGTTATTGTGGATCTGGTTATCTGGGTGACTTACTCGTACTTGATGATCATTTGATATTTATGGATCCAGTATGAAAATTAGATGAAACGTGGCCTTTCAGATTATGTGTTGTGCTTCAGTGTATCCAGTATGAAAATTGATGAAACGTGGTACCTGGAGGAGAGAAGATTGTAGGCCAGCGCCTACGTAC
>APFE031445067.1:38772-51856 GCA_000404065.3 Pinus taeda
AGACTTTACCGGTGATTACCGAGGGGTACACATGCCTTACCAGGTCTTACAGTAGTATGCCCATTTACATGCAATAATTTTGACTTCATTAATTTTATTTTTTTTGTTTATTGCTGCTGTGATTTTGATCCATCCTCTCTCAACAGGGGACGGGTTCGATTCTTGATCCCATCAGATCTTCTCATCCCATGAGTCCCACTCACGATAACCAAGTTTCTTTGCGTACTTCCTTGACTTTGTTGCCAACGCTTCTCGTCCTTCAACCTCTTCATGTGGAATCAATCCAAGAGATGATACATATATGATTAAGCAATTAGGCATGCAGAAATCCAATTGATCAGATCTGAAGCCCGATGGCCCATCTCAGTCCTTCAACGCAGACCCTGACCACATCATTGATCCATATTCATACCACATCTAAATTCAATTATCTCTTTAACCATTTTCAACGGTGATCTCACGAGCAATAACAACAAACTTTTGCACTGATCCTTTTATCCATTGGGCTAAAATAAATACTTCACTAAAGGCGTGTATTCGAAGCCAAAACTCTCAACCATGGCTCTGATACCAATTGTTAGGAAATTTACCCATGAACATAAATAATTATTGAGAGGAATATATATAACAAATAACAAGCAGCAACTATAAACACATAAACACACATGCTTATTTGGAAAACCTCAAATCTGGGGAAAAACCCGATCATAATGAAATTTCATTATCCTTGGCCAAAAGGCCAATCCGGCCAAGTGAGCCTTCACCGCTCACCTCCAGGCCTTTTCATTACAATGAAGTCCTTCCAGCCTTTTATAGGCTCCATTACATATAATACCACGGGTAGAATACCATGGGTGCACAATACCATGTGTGCCAAAACCATCACTATTTAACTTGGTCAACTTTTGACTCTATCCTGAGTCAAGTTTACCTAACATATGGCTTCCATATAAGGGCGGGAACAACTAGATCTGAGTGTTTTCAGAAAGATACATGAAGCATAAAGTGACTCCCTTGGATGGGTAGAATGAGTTGTTGGCTTTCGCGGAGCTTGTTTTCACAAATTTCTTTCTAGAGACAGAGTTGGGTGTTATCTTGAAGATTCATCCCTTGTCCCACCAGACACACAGTTGGGCCTCCATCCATGCCCAACTGGTGAAAATGAAACTTGTAAGGTAACTATTAGTAGTAATAGTAGTGTTACTAGTGCGGTAGGCAGTACATGTACAGATGATACATGGACCATGTACTTTAATAGATCCAAAACACAGGAGAGCTCTAAATCCAGTTGTGTTTTAATAGACCTGCTATAAAGGAAACATTTGCTCTCTAGTCACTTGGAGTTTGAGTGCACGAACAACACTATAGAGTATAAAGAAATTGTCTTAGGCTTACAGAAATCCATTGACCTCAAGGTTGTTTTTCTAAAAGTGTTAGGTGACTCTGAATCATGGTGCATCAAGTACGTAACACTATACATTATGTATCACCTCATCTTAAGAGTTATCAACAAGAGGTATGGTGACTCATTTCTCACTTCCAAGCTTTCAATATTATTACAGTGCCAATAATGCGTAATGCAACTATAGATGCCTTAGAAAACACAGCTGCTAGGATGCTACCATTAAGGGACAGTTTATCTATTGAGATTTTGTATAAACCATTTGTCCCAGAACACATCACTAACATACGCATTTTTTATGATGATCAACAGATACTGCATTTCATGGCCAACGCTGACATCTTCAAGGATGTAGTGATAGATGAGGACGAGTATGAGCAGACTCTGCAAGACACAGTTAGTACAAGAAAAGGCAACCTCATCCCCAAGGGTGTGGTTTCACTAGAGAAGTTGTATGTCCTGTAGAACCATTTCAAGGACCTATGAATGCTAAGAATGTGAATCTCGGTACTTTCTGTGCACCACAAGAACGAAAAGCTTTTATCTGTGTTAGGTCCCCATAAGACTAGTGTATTACATTATTATTATTGTCATTGTAGCCCCTTATTATTATTTTTGTTCCCATGTTGTCCCCATACTATTATTATTATGCCCCATAGAAGCCCACTATTGTTATTGTTGTGCCCTTACATTATTATTATTATGTTGGCTCTAATTATATTATGACCCCTTAGACTCCTATATATAGAAAGGAGGTCTTGTCGTTTGTATCAATCAAGAATTGTTCATTTGGGTAATGTAAAGGAGGTTACCCCCTCGAAGAGGTTACTTTTGAAGTCATTGATCTATCTCTTTCTTCTATTTTGTGAGCTGGCTACATAACAATTGGTATCAAAGGTTTGGATTTTAGGGTTTCGCTGTTTGAAACAAGTCATCGTGTAATTTTCTCTATACATTTTTTCTACAAAGTTTCACAGGCTAAAATTAAAACCCATCATGATGAAGCTTGTTACCAAATTTCAGATCTTGTGTCGCTAAATTTTCAAAGATATAAACTACGGAAGTTAGGGTTTTTGCAAGGCCCCGAATTCGATCTCAAATAGACGACCTTGGTAAAATCATCAAATATTTCTCTTTGAGTGTTGAATTCAAATTTTGTAACTAGTGATAAAAAAAAGGACGGACTTTAGTTTGTTGGGTATAATTTTTAGAGCCAAAGGTCGAAACAATGTCACATGACACATCGTACAAGTTTGCTCTACTAAACCCATCTATAATTAGGCCATTGCATGAGATTGGGCAATACTCCATTTTGAAGAATCCAACCATGATCAGTCTTGTGAGGTTGGAAATATGACTTAGAGGGCTATCATAGGCCGAAATTTTATAACTTTGAGATCCAAAATTATAGATTCACAAGCGTTTCAAGATCGAGCTCATACAAAGCAAAAACAAAAATGTGTGTAGTTTTTTTTTTTTAATTTGCATAAGTTTTGTTTGAGAAATTAGATTGAAGTTATTCAAAGGGAATTGTGAAGAATAATTATCATTCATTGATGACCTGAAGAAATAAAATGGAAACACCTAGTAAGCAACCTGAAATCTCCACTATGACAATGAAGAAGAAGAAGAAATACAAGATGCCATATCAAAATTACGAGACCAAGTGCAACAAATTTCACTCTCACAAAAAGTAACTAAAGCCAAGATGGATGGTTTAAAGAATGGCATTGAAGCTTAGATGGATGGTTTATAAGCAAAAATCAAAGGAAACATGGAAGATTTGAAGATACATTTCACAAATTCGCTACAAGAAATGCTTACCAACGGCGAAAGGGTAGTAAAGGAAACTCATGATGAGAACAAAAGAAATGTTAGTCATGATTTCATAGAGTTGAATGTTGGACTGAAGACAAGCCATGTTCCAAAGATCGATATGAGGAAGTTTGATGGCAAGGATCTCATAACATGGATAATACATATGAAGCAATATTTCAATCTCCATAATGTGAAAAACACACAAAAGGTATGCATTGCAACTTTATATCTGGAACCCAATCAATTTGTATGGTATCAATGGCTTTTCTCTCATAAAAAAATTGTCACTTTGGAAATTTTAACGGAAGAAATGATAGCACATTATGAGGATACAAAAATCAACACTTTTTTTAGCCAATTGATAAATCTCAAACAAAAGGGTTCAATGGTGGAGCAAATTGAGGACTTCCAAAAATTGAATATAAGGATAAAAGATATTCCTGAGGAGTATAGAATTGATATGTTCATAGGGACTTTAAAGGATAACATCCAACATGAGTTTTTCCTTTGGGAACCTGATTCATTGGAGAAGGGATTCAGGTTGGCAAGAAAAGTTGAAAGCAAAATTATGGCAACAAGGAAGCCTATCACTCACAACTATAAAGATGGAAGTGTTATTTCCCCTAGCCTTCCACAACCTACAAGGTTGACACCACAAAAATTGGATGAAAAAAGAACAAAAGGGCTTTGTTATAATTGTGATAGAAAATGCACTAAATGTCATAAGTGTGTTGAGAAGAAATTATTTTACATAGATTGTGAAGAGGAGGAAGAGAAGGAACAAGAAACATCAAAAGAAGAGGATAAACACTAGGAACAAACCCTAGAGAAAACAGAAATGAACCTGAACATATCTTGTAATTCATTGGACAAAATTACCACTCCTCAAACTATCAAGATAGAAGGACACATCAAGAAGAAAAAGGTAATAGTTTTGATCGATTCGGGTAGAACCCATAATTTTATTCATTGTAAGATAGCCAAGGAATTGAATTTTTTCATATATTCAACACAAGAGTGTCATGTGATGGTTGCAAATGAAGGAACCATAAATTTCTCTGGAAAGTGCCATAATATCAAGATATAAATGGGAGAATATGTGTTGAATAGTCCAATGCTTTCCATTCCAATGGATGGTGTTGATGTTGTACTAGGAGTCCAATGGATACAACATTTGCATATGATAGCTTTTAGTATTCAAGAACTTTTCTTGAAAAACATTTCGGAAGGAAAGGAAGTTGAATTAAGGGGTATCGCAAGGAAACCGGGAAATATAATCAACTCTAATGGCATGAAAAAGATTCTAAAGAAAGAAAAAAATGAGGTGTAATTGCACAATTATCTTCACTAGAGGTTCCCACATTGAAATAGTCTATTTCTCCAGATCTCCAAAAAGACATAGACAATCATTCCAAGGTATTTGAGACTCCCAAAGGCCTCCCACCTATTTTTGATCACAAGCATACTATTCATTTGATTCCAGGAAGTATTCCTCCAAACATCAGGCCTTACAAATATCCCTATGCCCAAAAGAGTGAAAATGAACGTATGGTCACAGAAATATTAGAGGTTGGTATAATTCAACCTAGTCAAACTTCCTTCTATGCTCTAGTAGTATTGGTGCACGAGAAGGATGGATCATGGTGAATGTGTCCGGATTATAGGGAGCTCAACAATCTCACTATTAAAGATAAATTTCCCATTCCTTCCATTAATGAATTACTAGATGAATTGCATGGAGCAATTTACTTCACCAAGTTGGACCTTCATTCAGGATATGATCAAATCAGAATGAAGATTGAAGACATTCTAAAAATACTATTTAGAACTCATGGGGGTCATTATGAATTTTTTGTCATGCCTTTTGGCCTTACCAATGCACCTTCTACATTTCAAGGTTTGACGAATTCCATTTTCAAACCCTTCATTAGAAAATTTGTGTTAGTATTTTTTGATGATATACTAATCTATAGTAAGTCTTGGAAAGATCATGTTCAACATGTTAACAAAGTGCTTAAACTATTGGAGGAGAAACAATTATATGCAAAAACCATCAAATGTTTCTTTGGAGTATAAGAGTTAGAATATTTGGGTAATATTGTATCTCATGAAGGTGTTAAGGTAGATCCTAGCAAAATTAAATCCATTAAGGAATGGAAAATCCCCACATCCATAAATCGTCTGCGAGCATTTCTCAGGTTGACAAGGTATTATTAAAAGTTTGTTAAGAATTATGAGATAATAGCAGCACCTCTAACCAAAATAATGAAGAGATATGCATTTTCTTGGACTCCATAAGCAATGAAGGCCTTTGAACATATTAAAGAGGCAATGTTCCAAGAAATAGTATTAGCTATGCCAAACTTCACAAAAACCTTTATTGTGGAATTTGATGCCTCGAGAAATGGAATAAGTGTTATTTTAATGCAAGAAGAAATACCCATTGCTTTCGAAAGTCGTCCAATCAAAGGAAATTATTTACACAAAGATATTTATGAGAAGGAAATGTTGGAAATACTACATGCACTTAAGAAATGGTGACCTTACCTAATGGGAAGACACTTCAAGGTAAAAGCAAATCATGATAGTCTTAAATAATTTTTAGAACAAAGATTATCTTGAGAAGAGCAACAAAAAAGGGTCACAAAGATGTTGGGTTATGGCTTTGAAATCATCTACAAAAAAGGGAAGCAAAATGTTGTTGTAGATTCACTCTCAAGAAAGGATGAGGATGTGGAATCATTTCTTTGTTCCATTTCTATTATCCAACTAGATTGGATAAACAAAGCAAGGGATGAATGGAAAAATGACGAAGAAGTGCGGGCACTCATTCAAAAGTTGCAGCAAGATCCTAGTACATCTGATACATTTTGCTGGAAAAATGATTCGTTATGGTACAAATATCGCTTATACCTCTGTAATAATTCCCAAATCAAACAAAATATTCTTCTGGAATTTCACACCTCTCCCTTAGGAAGGCATTCAGGATTTTTAAAAACTTACCACATGGTTAAGAAGGAATGTTTTTGGGATGCTTTTAAATCTGATATTCAAAAGTTTGTGGCAGAATGTTTGGGTTACCAACAAAATAAAGTTGAGACCATTAAGACCCCGAGTATATTACAACCTTTATCCATTCCAAGTCAACATTGGGAGGAGGTTTCAATGGATTTTATCACAGTTTTACCCAATTCCAAAGGAAAGAGTGTCATCACGGTGGTAGTTGATAGACTTACCAAGTATGCACACTTTTGTGCATTATCTCATCCATTTAAAGCCAGTACAGTTGCTACTACATTTATGGAAACAATTCAAAAGCTACATGGGAACCCAAAGATTATTGTAAGCGATAGAGATGCCATTTTCACTGAAAGTTTTTTGAAATAATTATTTTCTTGTCTGGGTGCTCAATTAGCTCATAGCTCATCTTATCATCCTCAATTTGATGGGAAAACTGAGATAGTGAACAAATGTTTGGAATGATATCTTCGTTTCTTTGTATTTGATAAACAAACATAATGGGTAAAATGGTTACCTCTGGTTGAATGGTGGTATAACACTTCCTTCCATACTACAAAAAAAATGACCCCATTTATGGCACTTTATGGATATCATCCATTGTCCATCATGTCATATTTAAGAGAAAATTATAAGGTTCAAGCAGTGCATCAACAAAAAGTTCTCCAACTCTTAAAGGATAACCTCACTTTGACACAGAATAGAATGAAATAATAGGCAAATCAACATCACAATGAAAGAAGTTTTGATGTAGGTGACTGTGTATTTATATGACTACAACCATACAAAAGAATGTCCCTCAAGCAAGCTAATAAGGATAATAAATTATCACCAAAGTATTATGTTCTATATAAGGTGTTGCAAAAGATTGGTACTATGGCATACAAATTGGAACTTCTTGCATCTTCCCAAGTGCACCCAGTTTTCCATCTTTCATGCTTAAAGAAGGTTATAGGTGACAAGCTCCCAGTTCAAACAATATTTCCAGAACTTGACGAGGAAGGAAAAATCATATTGGAACCTGAAGCAGTCACATAAACAAGAAATCGACAAATACGAAATCGATAAATTATAGAGTATCTCATCAAGTGGAAGAACTTACATGTTGAAGATTCCACATGGGAAGATGAGAATTTTATACAAAGGCATCCAGAACTACTCAAGCATTGAGGACAACACTTTTTTGAAGGAGAGGGGAATGTTAGGTCCCTATAATACTAGTATATTCCCTTATTATTATTGTCATTGTAGCCCCTTATTTTTATTGTTGTGCCCATGTTGTCCCCATATTGTTTTTATTGTGCCCCATAGAAGCCCACTATTGTTATTGTTGTGTCCTTACATTATTATTGCTATGTCGGCTCTGATTATATTATGACTCCTTAGACTCCTATATATAAAAAGGAGGTCTTTCCATTTGTATCATTCAAGAATTTTTCATTTGTGTAATGTAAAGGAGGTTGCCCCCTCGAAGAGGTTACTTTTGAAGTCATTGATTTTTCTCTTTCTTCTATTTTGTGAGCTAGTTGCATAAAAATATGCCTCTTCAAGAAATACCGTTATTTCTTCACATGGACATATGATGATATTAATACATATGACACGTGAATAATCTAGCATGTAATATTGATCAAAGAAGGGGCCAAGCCTTTTCAACAGAAACTGAGAAAAGTTCATCCAATACTTGAGCCCTTAATACGAAAGAACTAGCGAAGTAGCTAGATTCTTGGATCATCTATAAAGTGCGACATTCAACATGGGTATCTAACTTAGTCCCTGTCATGAAGAAGTTCAGGGAGATCCACCTATATGTATATTTCCGCAACCTCAATTGCGCCTCGGGCAAAGACAATTAACCAGTGTCGTCCATGGAGCACATATTGCAGAGAGTATCTAGAGCAGAGATGTTTTCTTTTGCTAGACAGTTTTTCTTGTTACAATTAAGCTCTGGTAGCAGATCTTGACAAACTCAAGACTACATTCTGTACCAAGTGGGGTATGTTTGCATTTCACAGAATACCATTTGGGCTAGTTATTATAGGTGCAACATTTCAGTGTGCAATGGAAATCTCCTTTTGTGGGCTCAATGGATAGAGCATAGTGGTCTACCTAGATGATGTAACAGTATTCTCGAGACAACGATCAGACCACCTGTGCCACCTCAAGAAAAAAATTGAGTGATGTCAGAAATACGGGATATCCTTGAATCCCAAGAAGACCATATTTGCAATGTCCAAGGGTAACCTTCTTGGACACATTATTGCTAAAAGTGGGATCAAGGAATATCTAGAAAGATTTCGGATAATCATGCAGATTCCCCACCCCGTAAAAAAGAAATACATGTAGTCTTTCTTGGGGAAGATAAACTTCCTTAGAAATTTCACCTCTAACTATGCTCAGATCATCAAGCCTATACAAGAGATGATCAAGAAGGACGCAGTCTACAGTTGGGGAAAAATGGAAAATGATGTGTTCCCCATATAAAGCAAGCAATAGCAGAAGCACCAGCAATGTATAGCCCACACTTTAGCAAATATTTCTTGCTCTACACTTTCTCTTCCAACACTTCTCTCACTGTTGTGCTCACTCATAAGAATGAGTTAAACAATGAGTGACCTATCTCCTTCATGAACACAAGCCTGCAAGGACCAAAGCTCAATTATCCTACCATGGACAAACAAGCTTATGCAGTATATAAGGCGGTGAGACATTTCATACCCTATTTGTTGAAAAACCATTGCATTATCTTTGTTCCAAACCCAGCAGTCAGATCACTACTTATTCAGCAAGAGTTGGGTGAGAGAAGGGTGAACTGGATGACAGGACTACAATAATACGATCTTGACATTAAACCAGTTCACACCATCAAAGGTCATGGTATTTTTAAGTTAGCAGTAGAAGCATTTCTTGCAAAAGAGGAAGAAGAAAAACTTGTAGACTAGGAGCAAGAAATATAAATGTATAATGTTGACCGAGCCTCTCCCACTTCAGACAAAAACTCTTGGTACGTAGATGTGCACCGTTACCTTGAGCATGGCACCGTGCCCTCCTATTTCTCTTTGAGGCAAAATAGGGTGCTTCCTTTATCATATCAACTAGTGCATGGGGTTCTATACAGAAATCACCATAATGAGATTTTTCTTAGGTGCCTGGAGGTATAGGATTCATATAAGATTTTACATGATCTCCATGATGAACCAGTCAGGGGACACTTCACGGGTAACACCATAGCACAAAAATTCATGCGAGCCAGTTTCTATTGGCCTACATTATTCAAGAATGTGCATGCTTATCCCTGCAAGGTGTCTGGTTTGTCAAAGGTGCGCCGTTAGAAATTGAAATTCAGCAACCTCGTTGCAAACCATTACAGTGGAAGAACCGTTCCAATAGTGGGTCTTGGATATCATTGGGGAAATTTTCCCTCATTCATTGAAGCAACACCACTATATCCTGACTGCTACATATTACTTCACATAGTGGACAAAGGCAATTCTGCTAAAACAAGTGAACAATCAGGAAGTCATCATCTTTCTACAAGAGAATATCATTTCCAAGTTTGACATTCCTACGTAACTTGTTTTTTACAATGAAACATACTTTTTTTTGTTAAATATTTATGAGTTTGTTTGGAAATGGTATTGTCTTGAAGCATTTTACTAACTATTGTCCATAGGGGAATGGTCTTGTCGAATCCACAAATAAGAACCTCATTCACATTATCAAAAAGACCATATTCTCTAAGCAGTGAAACTGGCACTCTGCTTTAGTGAATTCTTTATGGGCTAGTTGAGTTACATTTAATCCTTCTCTGAATACCTCCCCTTACTTCCTGGTGTACGGAAAGGAATCCATCCTTTTGTTGAACATATAATTGCATGCTCTCCAATTGTCCCAAGAATCCCAGGGCAAGCCTTGTATTTTAGTTTAGCACAGGATAGATAATTTGCACAAGTTACAGGAAGAAAGACTGAAAGAAAAAGAAAAGTTTTCACTCCATAAAAAATAGATCAAGATATGGTTTGACATAAATTCTACAAGGAAGGCTAGAGTTAGTGTGGGTGACCTAGTCTTGAAGAGGGTTAAATCCCATAAAGACAAAGACAAACACACTATATTTCAATCCTTATGGATTGGTCCATACACTATCCATGAAAATCTTGGCCAATACACATATTGTCTTCAGTCACTTGATGGGAAGATTGACTCTTCTCCATGTCAATGGCCAAGACTTAAAATATTATTTTCAACGAATATTTTGGGTTGTGCCCTGGTCTATGCACATAGTCTTTTGTTGTCTTTTTCTTTACATTCTCTTTGGTTTTATATTGTTTTACTCATGTGAATAAGTGTTTTTCCTTACTACATTCTAACTTCCAAGTGTGTGGGGGGCTAAAGTTCAAATAGTCTTGTGACACTGTAACCCTTGGCCAGTGCTTGTGTCTACCTTCATTGTTTTGGTTGTAACCTTTGTTCGATGAAGTTCGAACAGAAAATATGATCCCTCTGTAAGGACAGTTTTGGCCCAACCATGAACATGTTTCTAGTCTAGGAACCTCATGAATGTACTCAGTTTTATGCTTTGGTGTTTTCATGCTTATCCAAATAGTAGAAATGGAGAAGGGGAAAATATAAATGAGAAAACCTAGATCAAAGGTCTTTATATGCTTCTCTGAATGAATAACCTCTCCTGCACTCAATAATTCAGGATCCTTCTTGTGCCCCAAAATAAATAATTTTTGATGCACAGTTCTCTTTAAATAAATAAATAAAGTTGAAATAAGAGAAAGGCTTCCTGCATAGAGAGGTGAAGCAGGCAACTCCACCGGGGTACTTTCCAGGCTCGCTAGAAGTGGAGCAATGTTTGTGTTCCTGCATGACTCTGGTGGGGTATTTTCCAGGCTAGTTGGCAACAATAAAACACCATAGATGAAAACTATACTCTGAAAATCATAAGCTCACGAGCTAAACTACCCTTCCCAATTTGAAACATTGTGATCTATATCAATCTTATGTTGTGTTTAACTGAGAGGGTACAAAGGAAACCGTGTCTTCTCATAGGATGAGTGGGGAAGCTAAAGTAATTTTCATAATGAATAAATACTCCCTGAAGGGCCAAGGCCCTATACTAAAAATGAACCAAGACAAAGAAGTTGGTATTCAACCAGTGTGTCGCCAAGTGTTGTAATGGCTGCAACACCCTCCAAAATTTTGGCTTGCACTTAAATTTCAGAGCCTTCCTTGGTCTTTCCCTTTATGGTTGCAAACACTTGATCTCATTTCATGATCTCTCTTAGAGTTTTTTCACCTATTTTTCTTGTTTGGTCAATTGTCGTCTTTCGACATGTTTGATTGTTTTACCTTGCTTGCGGTCCTTTTGTGGTGATTTCAAAGGTTGGTCTTTGTGCATTCGAGTTTTCCTAGCTATGAAAACATCTATCTCACTGTAGAGCCTCTAACCTACACCTCATCATCCACTATTCCCTATTGTTTTTCATCACTTATCTCTCTCTTTCACCTCATTTTCCATGTAAAACCACCCAGATCATTACATTAGATGTCATTAAGCATGATCAAGTGAGCTTTGCTAATGTGTGACTGTTTTGTTTAGATTTTGACATATTTACAGGCATTCCGCAGCTCTCTGCCGATTCCGCAGCTATCTGATGATTCCGTAGTCATCTGGAGATTTCGCAGCCTTTTTGTTGTTCTCAAGGTTCCACGTGCCATTTCGCCAAACGAGCCACATGGGTACTTAGGTATCAAGGTGCTCGAGGTTCCTGTGCCATTTGTTCAATCATCCACGTCATATGTACCTCCGGTCAAACAGGGGCAAGATCCGGTCAACGAAGGCAGCTTAACGGTGATGCGTAAGCTGTTGGGTCACGTCAGCTCAAACGGTGGCTTGCCCATGTTACGCAGGATGTGGGGGACATAATCCAACTCTGGATTCAATGCCCATGACGACCAGGACCTCCAGCTCACCCACGCAGGCTCATGACGTGTTACTGCAGTTTTAATTACGCATGACAGTTTGTTTATTTTCAGTTTTAGCAGCACGCATAGGATATCCTTCAGATGCCTATAAATACTTGCGTCTGCGTACGCTTATGTTAACTTTTTCTTGCTGTATTTTTACAAACTTGTTATAATTTTCGTGCATTCCCAAGACTCTGTTTTAATAGTGCTGTTCTAGCACTCTTGACTGTGAATTTCTGCACATGGAGTAATAGAAGCAGTGTTGTTTTGAAGCTTTCAACACTTTGAGTCTTCTTTGGGTTATGTGAATGGAGGGCCCCTGTTCATATTAGCCTTGTATAGTATTTTCATGTTCAGCATTTCCTTTTCTTGGCATATGTACAACATAATTCACTTCATTTTAATTCATTTTGAATCCTTTCTTTAAGCTGATCAGCATTGTTCTTTTGCAGGTTTTTGACCCGGGATTACTTGTGTGTTTATGTGTTTGCTTTATATCTAGTGGTAGTTTCAGTTGACAGATTCAAAGTTGTTGCCTTTTACTTTATTTCCATAGCTAATTTTTAGTTTTATTTCTCAAATCTGTCTGCTAACATATGAATGGTCTCTTACTATAAATCGTTTATCTTTTAGAGATCAGAATACTAATCACGTGCAGCTGGCTTTGGGTTCTTTCTAGACTAATCCTTAGCTACTTTCTAATCGTGCTTTACACAGTACCATGTGATAGAGGCAGAGAGTTAGAAAGAGCAAAATATTATCACTAATCTTTAAAGTAGATTTTTCTCATTCTTATCATTTATTAGACTTACCTTTAGCTACTTCTTAATCGTGTCTTACACAGTACTATGTGTTAGAGGCAGAGAGTTA